>NJRL01000682.1:20719-34112 GCA_003063815.1 Aphaenogaster rudis | reverse complement strand
AGATATTTTTGAAATAAGAATGTTCTTTTTTTCTGTGTAATAATGATAATTTTAGCAATTTTTGATGATCTAATATAACTTTTTTAAAAAATTTTACTCTGGTGACATCACATATATCTTATAAAAAGGCGTTCGAAATATTTCAACCCATGGGCGCAAAATAGATTAATGCGGCAATTATAGTGATTTTACAGTTACGTCGAACTCGCGAATCTTTTGCAGGAGTCAAGTGACGAGGACGAGTGAGCAGGACAATTCGAGAGAAACGAGCGGGTTTGCCAAGAATCAAGATCATTTAATTCTCACGAGTACAGATTCGTAGCTGATTAACGATTCTTCGGTTGATAATGAATGAGCAAATTTGTCGCAATAACAAGCCTATTTATCTCAGCGTGTATTGGTCGCTTATTTAAATAGATAATTAGACACCCTTTGCGCCATTCTCTACGTGCACTCTCGCAATAATTGTGTGGAACGTGTGTATTTAGCGTGTATAGAGAGTGGGAACGCGCGTTTTTCCTTCTTCGCCCCTCGTTCTCACGCGTCCCTAACGCGCGAAGGAACTTTTCACACCGCCGAACGCTTGCCCGTTTCCAGTTCAGCAGCCAAAAGCCTTTCGAACTTTTACATTCTGATCTCAATGACGTCGCGAAATCGATACAGAAAAAGATTAAGAGCCGTGAAGATGATCTTAAAGTAGAATATCTTCGCGTTCGGAATAAATCTGACGCTTCAAACCTTAATTAAGCATTCCGATCGATAATTAAATATGTCTGGATCACGTAAATATCTGACGGGAGAGATACGAATACAATAAAATCTAGATCTCTCCTGGTTTTGTTAAGGAAAAATTACACGATCGCAATTCCGGCAAGATAGCCGAAATATCTTCATCTTTCACGCTCTTGGTTTCGAGAAAGATTTGGCAATAGATTTTCCAAAAAATAGAAATAATATTTAATAAGATACAATAGAAATTGTTAAAATTAGTATTACATTTCAATCGCGTCATTCAGCTTCCAGGTTCGAAAGGCTTCGTCGGGTAATCCCTGCTTAATCATCGAGATTCGTTCCACACGCGACTTTCCTCTCTACTCGTTCGTGTCTCCTTTACATCTCGTGTCTATTACTTTTAATACATTTGTCCGCACGTCTCGGTTTTACGTCGGGCTCGCGGCAAGCAATTTGCAATAAAGCGTTGTATGTCGTTTCGTCGCGCGATTAACGGAGATTAAGAAAAAGTTGCTTTAACAAATCATTAATCACTTACAGCAAGCTTAAGCCTAAGAAAATGCGTCGAGGCGAATTCGTATATCGATACTATGGTATTTCAAATATTCCTAAATCGCTGCGCGAATCTGTGTCTTATAAATGAGACTATTTCGACGGAAGTTCAATGTCGAAGATGCACAAATCTTAATTCGAAGGTCTTTACATGTATCAAATAAATACGATTCGTATTAAAAACGAGAAATGACGTTTCGTCCAAGAAGGTTTTTGCGCGTCTATACGAAATGTACAGTTGATTAAGATAAATGAATAATACGAATTTACCTCGACGAACGTAACGTAAGTTAGTAAGAACGACCGCTCAAAATCGGCGATACTTTTGTACAGGAGAGATCGTTGCATTTAAAAGCACATGTCAAAAACTCACACCGCCTCACACGCCTCGGGTTCACAATCGACGATATCCCCCCCCTTTCCTTTCTATTTCTTTCTTTCATTTTTTTTTGTTGGTTGATATGATTCATTGATATGGTCCGTCGTAAGTTACACTACTTTGTCGTCGTTACTTTGTTATTTGTGCGAAGAGAATTTAGGAGGAGTCCGCGGCGCCTACAAACGGCGGCGGTAAAAAATGCGCAACGCACTTGTCGAACGACGCTTCGGGCCGGATTCTTTTTTTTTTTCATTTGGAAGTACGTATTTAACTATCACGCTGATAACTGGAGACCTTTTGCAATTTGTGTTTGGAATACGTTAAACGCTGGCGCCGCGTCAGATCGCGATGGATCATACGAATAAAATGGAACAAACTTTCTTCGTCTTTCGATAAATTTGCTAACGTCGCTTTCTGCAAGCAACTACTTTGAGACATAAAGCAAATGTTTCGTACTAAAATAAATAAAAATAAAAATCGGAAGGTCCTCTCTTCCGCTTTTGCTTTCGTTACCAAGAGCAATCGCTCCGCTTTTATTGATATGACCCAATAAGTAGTAATTAATGTACATATAAGATTAATAATTAATGTATATACAGCGATCGGAAATTATTTACAGAACGATATAATTTCTCGTGACGACATTTACAATAATAATTAACGACGATGATGTAACGGTAATAAAGAGTCGCTGCGCAACGACTCGCAGCTTCTTCGGCGTTTACCGTATTCGAGATACCGTACCGCAAAACTCCCCGATAACGCAGCATCAGATTCGATATCGTTGAGATCGCATTGCGTTCAACGAAAGCGTTTTAATATCACTCGAGATCCTTATACTCTTATACCTCGGATACTGTCGCGATCGCGATGCGTTGTGTTTCGTTTCGTTATTTGATGCGTGTGTGTGTGTGTGTGTGTGTGTATATTGTGTGTATGTGCGTTATACCTGCTCTCGACCACACTTCGTCATTGTCCTTGTCATAACAAGAGAATTCCTAATCTCGATGTACGCGGCATTTTATGGTGCTTCGATCTTCGATCGCTTCTCGCGCGAGAGAACGTGAGACTTTCGGCTTGATTATATAATTTTATCTGCGAAAAGAGACGTTTTTTTCGCGAAAATACGCGTTACGAAAGTTTCTAATAGATTATTAGAGACCCTCTAATATGAGTCACGAAATAACGTTAAAGTTAGGTCGGTGTGACGCCATCTTTCAGCAAAAACTGTCATAGCACGGAATTTAATTTTTAAAGCATAGTTTTTCAAATAAAAGAAATAAGTTACATGTATAATAAACTTTTATATATTCACTATTGTGTTTTATATATTATATTACTTTTATAAAAAACTTTAATTTCGTTCTACATAGAATACTCATTTTACTCTTCGCTCAGGATCACGGGGAAAAACTTTCATAAGACGTCTTATGTCCCGATTTTGGACATTGTGTTGTCTGGAAATCTTTCTTTGACGAATTTTTGTTGTTTGATGCAGAACAACTCATTATTTGACACTTTAGTTGAATTTATTTTAAAATACAGATACAACCGTGCTGGTATGGTGACTGTAAACAACCGTACTATTGGTCTATATCTACTAGTTTGCTGAAAAATGGTAGCACCAATCAAAATTGGGGACGCTATTTCGTGACTCTTATTAGAGAGTCTCTATAAATTATCAGGAAAAGATCGCTATCGCTGATTTAAATTTTTATGCTCGCGCAAATTGATAATTTCGTTCGATTCGACCGCGAAATCCGCGGGTTTGGCGGAAACGCAGGTAACGAACGTACGTAAGAAGATGGAAAGTCTCGCGGAGACGCGAAAAGCCAACCCCGACGTGGACACAATCGGGGATGCGCACGTACGTGCCCTCTGCCTCGTAACACCAATTGGCCCCAGAAACTAAGAGGATACCGTGTCCGTGTTTAAGTATACGTTCACCCGCTCCTCATAAACTCGCTCTTCGCCTCCGTAATTTCTCCCTACCTTCCTCCCCGTCTTCGAAGCTCGACTTTGCAACATCTCTATATCTCGCCCTCGACAAGATTCCATTGGATCTGAATCTATTATGTATACCTACGCGCAGAGTGTCCTGGACGATTTACGCTGGACCGCGAGAGGATGCTTCGGCGAGAGTTCATCGGTCGATTTGTCTTTAAAGAAAGCCCGATCAGCAGCTGCGTCTTCTGGCAACGTTCCATTATTTGAGACCGCCCGAACAGTTTATTCGACGTACGCATTTCACCCTCCCCTGTTGCTTCTCTTCAACGAAATGCAAACACCCGGTTTTTTCACGTACATCTTTTTATTTTCGATTTATTTTCTTGTCGCCGATTTCGCGAATTTGCGTGCCGCGACATCTTCGTTAAAGAGGAATCGACCCCACATTGGTCCAGGAATCGAGAGAGAAGACACTCTGTGTACACATATAATCTACCTACTTAGTCGCAAAAATCTACATCTCATTCTCTCCCGTCCCCCGCCCCCCTAATATTAAAACCGCGAGAAAACTGCAAGAAAGTGTTGGAATCGATAAGATAAACCGTTCCCTTAGAGCTACGTATATCTCGAAACAGCGATTAGCCTACGTCTCTCCACCTTCCCTTCCCCCAGCCAGCAGATAAAACATTTTCAACAGCTAAGCGTAATCACTAGAAAACGACACTTTTTCGCACTTTTCCTACGTAAAGACGACGGTACGTACGTAGACCTTTGTGACGAAGTCTGCGCGACATATGCTTGCGTAATTGATGTCGACGTGTATCTCTTCGTGTGTACATGTGTCTGCGTGTGTATGTGTGTGCGTGTGTCCCTATTTAATATATAATATAACCTATTCTACTGTCTGGTACTCCCTATAATTACGGGATAATACTACGTGTGGCTCGTAATCGATCGACCAATTTGATAACAAGTGATTTAGAAAGTAGCGGCGAATGCGCTCTTCTTCCGTTCTTCACTGCTTCGCGACTAATTGGATTTCGAGAGAGCAAACGCCCGCAAAAAACCACCTCCGACTAATAACCCTCTAATAATAATTATAATAATAATAATAATAGGTACGTATGTGTACACTTTGGTATCGGGATATATCTCTGAATATAGAAAATCTTATATACAATTTACATTTATTCGGGGAATTTTCTCTCTCTCAGGCGGATTATTAACGATCATTATTAAACACGTTACACGCTACGTTTAAATACGGCATTATTACGATTTAATAAACAAGGTCCTCGTAAAAAAGGGTTGCGCCGAAGGTTGGGCGCGAGGGACTGCCGTTCCTTTCTGTCGTGCGGGGGAAAGGGGGGGTCAGCGCCGAAACGTCCCCCCTTTCCCCGTTGCTCGCGCAAAAATTAGAGTCTCGGCAATAATAGGCGCCCCTGCCGAACACGGCAAACGCCAAACGCGTCGCGTGGTAAAACGATAACGTGAGTCCGGGATGGGAGATTAGCGTATTCGCGAAGACCGTCAGAACGTGGGATACCGTTTACCGTGCTCGGCTTAACGCGGTAACGTTACTGCCGTACGACGACAACGGCGATAATTACCTAGATGAAGCGAAGTGAAGCACACGCCTAACAATCGTAGTGTAGCGAGTAATACACAACTACTGTATAAGTGGTATACACACGTATACGCACGAGGACGACCTCGTTTCAGCGCGTCGTAGTATAATATCAACGAGACACGACGATCCGTCCGGTTCGTTAAGGTCGACAGAAGGGAATGGGATCCGTCCCTTAAAGCTGTTTGTCGTTTTTTTTCCTTTTCCGCCGAGAACACGGAGCCGGGGGTGCGGATAGGGGCTGCGGAATGCCAACCGAGCGGCCGGGTCCGATGGGTCGGGGGATGAAAATCAGGCGAGTCAAAAACGAGTACGGCGGGAATTTCGCTTCCGCGAGATCGAACTTAAGGGCCCGATCGAGCGATCCTCCGCGGAGGAATTCGATTAATATCACGCGGAACGAATTCCCGTCCCTTGATTCAGCCGTTTTTTTCGTTTCTTCCCCGGGAAAAAACGCGGAGCGCCGCGGGGGTGAATCATGGGATGATTTTACGTGTAATTCGTTGGATAATATCCCGAGTCCCCCTTCGACGGATATGTAGAGCAATGAAACTTTCGCACGGCGTGGCCGCGACTAGGAATGGCCAGCGATATCGACATCCGGGAGTTTTATCGACAGTTTTTATTATTTTCCGATGCCATCCTTTGTGTCTTACAAACCTAGGTCCTGTTTCTTGAGATAAGCCGTTCGATCAATACGATCAATACTTTCTTTATCTGCAAATACTAAATCGTGTTTTTATATGTCAAAAATATAACTGCGCTAGTCTTAATTTTTCCAATTAATTTTCATAGTCTAAACAATATTAATCATTAATCAATATCTATAATAATATTCGTCGTTGATGTCCTTCTCCGAATGGCCATTTCTAGCCTCGGTTTGCCTCGATGATCGCTATAATAATTGATGGCATTCACGTTGCCAGCAACTGACGCTCCAACCTGGTTAGGGCTGTATTGTCGACTTGTTCAAAGGATGATCTCCAATGTCGAGTCAGATCGCCGATTACGCACTATGCGTCCGTCGGACTCGCCATGAGATCTCTCTCACGGCCGTATTTATAGCCATATTGTAAGTATAAATTATTTAGACGATGAATAAAGTGAAGCAATGTAAGTGGAGCACCGCTGAGGATTCAACAAGAATCTTATCCCTGTTATTCAAAGCTAAACGAGAACGCGTCGAGAGAGTGACTAGACAGAAAGAAAGGGATGCAACACAATAGAGATATTTTTAAAAATCCAAATTGTCAATAATCGAGTTCGGAATATTCCAACACTGAGAGAAAAAATGGTTGGGATAACAACAATCTCACTATATTTTATAGTGAGTTTTGGTCTCAAACATATTTTTATAGTTCATTTAAACATGCAAAATGTAGCAGAATGAACAAAGTTTCATAATCATCATATTTCTTTTATTATTATTACCATGTATATAGTAAAGCATGCTAATTGTAAGAATATAGCTATCTGTACCAATATTTGTCAAATATTCCAATTGTATCGATTATATGAAATGGTTAATTTCTCTTATTTTCCATTCCATGTATTCCCATCTTTTTATATTTTTACTTCAAATAATTATAATTATTGGTAAAAATTTTACATGGGTCACTTATACTATGCCTCTATATCGTAATTGTCACCAACATAAATGGTAACACTTACTGTAAAAATGATATTCTTAACTAATAATCATTTACTATGTCATCATAGTTCCAAATATATCATACATTTTTTTCTCAGTGAACGAGTTTTCGCAGGGACATTATTGCGAGGACATTACGCGATATGTGCGCCAGCAGGGGAGATGGGGCTCGATTTAGGTCCTTGATGAGCGTATGCACATCACTCGATACACTCTCGAGACACTACCCATCTCGAGTGCCAACGGCTATAAATACGGCCCTTCACACGGAGCCAGTAGTCGAGACGCGTTCAAGTGCAGGCGGTGGACCATCATCGTCATTATCAACATCATCGTTAGCGCGACGTGTTACATCGATCGTATCGACGGACGCCCGGCGGACGCGACGGCGTCGCGACGCGGCCCGGCGGAACGTATCGAGGAGGAGAGGAGGAAGAGGCTCCGGTCTTCTCTGATATATCCGTAAAACGAGGATGACAAGGGAAGTCACGGGAACACGCGTCACGAGGAACACTACGGATACGTTCAACAATGTGCCGCAAAAGGGGGTGGGGGAGAGGTGAAAATTACGGCGCTATAATTACTCCGCTAATTGTCTATGTTTCGTCCGTAATTGTCTAGGTTTCCCGTGGGAACGCCTAAAAACGCCTTCTAATTCTTCCCTTTGGAAAAAAACATTAAAAACGCTGCGTCGATATGGAAAACGAGTGCCGTAATCACATATAGTTACAATCTGTAATCTCGATGCCTACGTGCATGTGCGTGTGCGTGCGTGCGTGTATGTGTGTGTTGTAAATTTCCTGTGTAAATTTGCACGCCCAATGATATAAATTAATACAACTTGCGTGTTTTTTTCTGCGTGCGTGCGCATATGTGTGTGTGTGTGTGTGTTACAATGTGTACGGACTTTTGTGTTGTGTCTTGCTGCACGTTTGTAATCCTAATTAGCTAGCATAGTGTCATTACAAAATTCTTACAACTATTTAACAAAAACCAATCTCGTAACAACTCTTATCTACTTGTTATTCGTCGTCGTTCGCACACGCACTTTCACTCTTTCTTCATCTTTCTCTCTCTCTCTCTCCCTCTCTTTCTCTCATTCGATCTTGCATTCTCTCTCTCTCTCTCTCTCTCTCTCTCTCTCTCTCTCTCTCTTGTCATCCTCAGACAAAACTTTCACGCGCGCGCATTATACCAGTCTAGTCGTCGTGCGGTAGTCTCCGATTGCGGAGCATTGCGGAATTTTCATGGAAGGGCACCGGCTATTATCGATTCAGCACGTTAGCTAAATTGAGGCGGTCCGCGAAAAAAGGCCACGCCGAATGGCCCCACCGAGTAGATCCCTTTTAAAGCCTTCATCATTCAAGTTCATATGTCTCGACATATTTTACTGAGTCTAGACACGCGCTCGGCGATAATTCATTCCTAACGATCTTCGCACTCGGTACATTTTGCCGAATCTTTTAACGTTCCGTTTTTACTTCTTGAAATTTACGTCTCTCCGACGTCCGTCGAGCTCGACCGTATTCTACGGGATTCGCGAATCTTCAACATTTTTCACATTCGGTACGAATTTACTGAATTGATATACGTTTCACGTCAGGGATTTATCTATCCAATAAATCGATCTGCGGAAAAAGGGCCGCTTTTACGGCTGTCCTTTGCCGCGGATCGCCCCGATCGCAAGCGATAGAACCCGCAGACAAACCGCGCCTTGTACCCGTCCAATCTTCCATGACAATTCGTTGTTTATCCGTATGCAAAAGGAACGATTTTTGCGTGAGCGACGCTTCAGCGGAAACTGGAAAGAGAGCGACAGTCCCGCGAGAACGATTATCCCGATAATCGCTCAACTAAGCTCGAGATTAATTTCGCAGTCGTTTTACACGACGCTAATCATCGGGGTCCTTTCGGCGCTGCGAACAAGAGACTTTATAGAAATTACTAATTATCCGTCGCTATTATCAGATGGAGAGTTCGGAATTAATTATGACAAGAAGCGATAGCGACAATCGCGATTACTCGGATTTGTCCCGCTATATCTCGAGGAATTAATTATAATTAATTACTTTTATATCATTACCACTATATATTATCATTTATTTATATCGTTATTATTGAAATAAGAAAGTACGATACTTATGGAAAAAATTTTTGAAAAAATACGTGGCAGTCACAAGTGACCGGACAAACCTCTCCTATAAAAATTAATTCTCGTCCCGAAATGAAAGTATCAGAATTTCGCTAGCATATATTTCGTGATATTCGTTGCGTGGTAACGATCAGTTTGCAACACGTTGCTGAGATTGTTACAATTAACGTCAGACTTCCCGTATCAGCAGCTGAGAAACGCGCGACTGTTCTCGCTGATAAAACTGGTATCGTTGCTTTTGCCGACCCTCGTCGCAGATCGAGATTACCGCGGACGATTCCATGACGGAGTTAAGAAAAACAAGAGCGGGACTCGAGTAATTTGTCATCATCGAGCACGGCGAAATCATACGCGGTCGAGCGGTCTACTGCGTAAAGTATTTAAGTAACTAACTTAAGGTAAAGAGGCTTCACCATCGACGAGCAACGCGCACACGAATTCGAGTAACTCCTTCGCGTTCGTCGACCAAAAATGCCCACCTGTCTTCCTCAGGTCGCGCCAATTGACCCGTCAGGGCCCAGAATCGTTCGCGGAATTGAAAATTCTACAACTTTCTCGTAGGATCCTTAGAAAATTATTTTTAAAATTCGAAGTTTCGCAGATACGTATTCTCTAGGCCCGCGTTCGTACGAACGTAACAAGTACGACACGCCGTAAATCTTTTGACGGGTCTTGACGTAGACGGAAGCCGCCGGGGATTCAAGTCGCGAACAGGTCGTCCGTCGTTGGCGAAACCGACTTTTGGGATATCATTCGGCTGATAGCGGCGAGACCCCGTCTCTCGAAGGACGACGGATCCTTCAGGGGGATGCAGCGCCCCCGGAGGCGCAGGGCCTCGCACGTGTCGTCGTCGGGTCGCGACATTACGCGATTGCGGATCGGAGCGTGGCGGGTATCTTTTTTACATAACGGCACACTTCTCCTTGAGTCTTATCGCGTTGTTGCTCTGCACCGGCTGTAACGAGACCGAGCGGTTCTTCTCGAGGGTGAGCAGGTCCCGGAACAGGGCGTCCACGTTGTGATTCGTCTTGGCCGAGGTCTCCAGGAAGCCGCAGCCCCAGTTGGCCGCCTCGGCCGCGCCCTCACTCATCGACACCTCACGCACCGACGGGCTCTCATCGCACTTGTTCCCGACCTGAGTGGATGAATCAACGATGGAACCTCTGAGTCGCGCGACAACGACACCGAAAAAGAAGCTCGAAACGAGCAGGACGGGGGTTTTCATGCAGAAACGGAAATTCTCTCTTTCGTGGAAATCAGATTCAAGAGAGTCAATCGAATTTCGAGAGGAATAGTGATGCATTCGAGCGAGGCAAGACGAGAAAACACCGATACCGAGATTTATCCTCGACAAAAACAAATGATTGATATGATTGAAATTTTTCTCGTCTGGATGGACTGAGATTCTCGTTTCTCGAGATTCTCGAATTTTATCTTGAGACTGTTGACTATCTCATCGATATATAAAAGGTAAAAAGGATATTTCTTTATGACTGATATGGACATGAAGAGAAATGGTGGTCTTAAACTATTCCTAATTAAATTTATTATTCTAATACCCAATATATAAAGCAAATATTTATATAATCAATTGTACTTTTTGTTCTTTATTTTTAATTTTCTTAATGCCTGAAGAAAAACTACTAAAATTTCCAAAAAATTAAAACTATTAAATAAATAATTAATTCTAAAAAATTCAATAGCAAGAATCTTAGTATTCCTTGGAGATCTTGATACTACTCTCGTTTTTTCGAGAAGAGACGAAAGAAGAAAAAAACAAATGTCAAATAATAATAAAATGTTATTTTAAAGGAGCCGAACAATTCCGAGACGATATTCCGAGATTCTCGTATTGAAATGCATCACTAAAGAGGAAGGAAACCGAACACGTCGATTTATAGCGTCAACAGTTTCTTCAAATTCCGTTTCATCTTATCCGGAGGTTGTTAGATGAGGAAACGGCAAATTTTTAAAGCTATTCCGTTCTTTATCCCGAACTCAAAACGACGTAAAGCACTAGTATGTCATCAATAGATTATTTTTTTAAATTTATTAGGAATACCGAATGAGACTGAACAGCAAAATTTAATATGCAGACAGATCGCGGTAACTGTAAATATTTGAATCGTCCAAACTTCTGTGCTCGACTTGTATCGAGTTGATGACATGCGCGAGAAATAATATCGCCCATTTGGGAACATTTTTTATGGTCATTCAGGTTGCGAAAGTTTGTGAGATAAGCTCGTAAGATAAGACGACGTATTTATAAAGCGCGGAAGCGTTCGTTCGTTCGTTTGTTGCCGGTTTCGGCATCGGGAAAACTGAAACTGAAACTGAATGCTGAAATAAATGACAGGGTTGAGGTGAGTCCTTACCAACATAATAGGTATCTGCGAGATATCTTGGCCCTTGAGCTCCCTTATCACGGCCCAGATCGGTCGTAGCTCCTCGAGACTTTGCCGTGAGCACACCGAGTACACCAAGATGAAGGCGTGACCTTTGCTTATGGAGAGCCGCTGCATAGCGGGAAACTGATGGGACCCCGTTGTGTCCGTAATTTGAAGTGTGCATATGTTTTTGTCGCAACTTATCACCTGTAAATACCGTAATGCGGTCCGTTGACTTGGTCGCGCATGACTTGGGCCTCGATCCGATTGTGACTCGGCTTGACTCGAGACTCCCGGGATTCCCGATTTGACTTGACTCGGATACTCCGCGCCGAGTCGAGTCAAAGCGGGCAGGCGAGTACCGAATCGAGTCGAGTTGAATCGGATACGCCCGCGCGATTCTCCATCAGCGACACTTCTCGTCGCGCACACAGCGAGAGTCCCACCAGCATTGTCATTCATGTGTTTATCATACAATCAAGATATAATATACGCGCACACGTGCGCGTCATGCACACGCGTGCTTCCGTTAAAATTTATGGATGTATGTATATATGTGTGTGTATGCGTATATACATTGAGAGAAAAAATATCTTACAATTAGGTCTGTTCTTTATAGCTGAACGGGCTACACTAGTTCAATCTTTTTTACTCCACATTGGAAGGAAAAAGATAAACTCTGAACTAGTGCAGCCAGTTCAGGAATAGAAAACAAACCTCTTATACAAAAAATTTTACTTAACACAAAAATTATTTACTCGGTGGGTCCTAGCTTATTTATTGTATTCAAGTCTTAAAATTTCTTATTTAAAATATTTATATTTATAATTTTTAATTAAATATTTATTTTCTTTTCGTTCTAGAAAATATTTACTGTTAGATCATATTTTTATATGCAAGATAATCAGATTCTTTAATATTAGAAAACAATTTAGTTAAGTTTAATAACATTATTAGGTTATTTATAAAATATATATTTAAATGCAAAAAATGTAAAAGTACAAAATAATATACTTGAGGTAACAAGTGTATTTACTTAAAACTAAATATTTTTACTTAAATAGAACAAATAAATAGTTGTATTAAGAAATATGGGTTTAAGAAAATGTATTTTTTTCATTTGAAAAAATTTTTCTCTCAGTGTATCTATTATACATATCAATCAATAGTCACACGCGAAAATGTTTACGAAACCGTTGTATAACGCGGTTGTAACACGCGCGACAAATGGCCGGGTATAATCGAATCATTATGTCGCAAGCACTTTACTTCGACCTGCACCTGTACGAATAATTCGAGATCGACGATGTAATTTACGTGTGCCGTGAAGATCTCGGTTTTCCACAAACGGCGTCACCGCGTAGAGTTGACGATTCAAATAGCCTGTCATGTTCTCTCCGACTACGTGCCGCGATGCGATGTTTCATAGCGCGTAATTAACTCGACGTGTATAACGCGACGTGCTTCTTTCACGCGGTACACGAAACGTAAAACAGTCGTGATACTCGACGTGCGCCCCTGGCATGTATGTACTTCCTCGATTAGCGTGTATTATTACTAACGACATATGTATATATCTCGACCTAGCATTTCTATGCTTTTACTATGGTAGAGAGCAAAGCCGGAAGTTGACAGTTTACGACTGAGAGAGATAGTGCGTTTGCTCTGGGATAACTATCTCATTTTACCTTACGGCAAGATGGCCAGTGCCAATAATTTACTATTTAGACTCGATTTTTGCAAAATATAGTTGAATACAATAGTTAAAAATAGTTTAATAAATAAATTTCTCGAACGACGATTATAAATACAAAAAAGTGTGCAAATTAGAAACTTGCACATTGCTTCCTCATCATTACAAATCCCTACCATTACTCCACTTCAGAGCCAGCATGTTTTTAAATTAGAACAACATAATTATTAACATAAAGTAGTATGGCTTTCTCATAGAGGAAGCTTTATGAAC
>NJRL01000681.1:67086-109049 GCA_003063815.1 Aphaenogaster rudis | reverse complement strand
ATTTTTAAGTGATTTTTTAACTAAAAAATCTTCTGAAAATCATTGCTATGTCAAGAATTCATCACAAAATCATCATAAAAAGTGTATCGAATGACGTCATAATGATTTTTCCTAAAATGACTTCTACTTGATGTCATTATGATCTTATTATGATTTTGTGTTCTACCTGGGACCTAGGAAGAACAGTAAGTCATTATCACGTCAAAATGACGTCAAAATGATGTCAAAAGCTTCATTTTTTAGCATCATTTTGACGTCATTTTGACGTCATCATGACTTCCTGTTCTACTTGGGTAGTCCATATATATATATATATATATATATGGACTACCCAAGTATATATATATATATAAGTTACCGGCCATGATTCCACCATTAAATTTATATAACTGTTGCTCGTTCGTTGTTCCACGTGACGATTTGGATTGCCGTGAACGTGTTTTCTCTGCGATATTTTTTCTTAACCGTAAATTGTTCATCGACAATGCACAGCTGAACATTGCTCGGTGATAATCGACGGCAGTAAATGCTTGTTCAACAGGGAATATAAATACTAAAACCATTTATTCGGCGTCAATATTGATTTTTCGCCACGCCGAATTCTCATGGACGTTTTTAATAAATTTAAGCCGACAAAATCGCTTCTCTCTCTATATGTATGCCGTTGGTAAATTTAGTTCGAATAAAATTGCGGCCGCTTCCATTATTTGTCGTTATCAATGCATGACTGACGATTTATTCGATTTATTAATAGAGTGCATATTATATTGCACAATGAAGCGGAACGAGATGAAAATGACGTAAAATCTGGAAAATAGCTTAATCGAGCAAGAATATAATTTAACTCTGGTTGTTAGATTAAATTGTGTTTAATACATTTATTCTTTTACAAGGCCAAATTTTACCCTAATAAATAAACAGTCACCCTGAAAATATAAACAGTCAAAAATTTAAAACAAGAGAATATAACATTTTTTTTAATTAAAAGAAAAATTAAATAAATATGTATAAGAGTGCACAAATGTAGCAGAAAGAGAGAAAGAGAGGGGAAGTTTACAGTGATTACAATACATTAATTACAATGATTATAAGATTTTACAATAATTTTAGACAAAAATTAAATTTTACACTGTAAATTTTTACATCGAAATTAAATATCAATTTTGTTTCTTTATTGTACCTAATTATATGTTAGATATTTTGCTCTATGTTCCTATTACACATTTGCTCCACGAAATTTAAAAACAAGATATAATAAATTCATTTCGATCTTTCTTTCCATAGACCTTATTAGATATGGACAGGCAATACAAGCAAGATTGCGTCCGTACTTCTCTCTCTAAAGAGTCCGGAAGTACGTTTCGCGCATGTTTGACATATATTATATTCACGCGCTATATGTTTAATTGACATGCGCAATGTACATTTCCGGACACTTTGAGAAAGAGAAGTACTAAGAAAAAAAGAGAGAAGAAGTATGTTTCTCTCTCCAACCTCCTCCGGACACTGTTTCCTATGCAGAAACCATAGCCAATTGCCAGTCCATATCTATAAGGTCTATGTTTCTTCCATAATCTTCGAGTAAGAATCTAAACCTAACATGAGCATAAGTTAAGTATCACGTACAATACTATAAAAAATCACCAACAGCGAAAAATTTATGAGGTCGTGATCTTTTATGCATCATATCCGATAGCATTCGTTCAGGTCACGGCTCTTTCTTGAAGTCCATTGATTATCGAATCGCTAAACAAGACGTTTTTTATTCACATTCAGTTTTATTTCCTAACTTAATAAGTTTTACCGTTTATAATTTTTTATTTGAATGTCTTGACAAATCAGTAAGTGACCTTAGATTAAGCATTTTTGATTAAAAAATTTTCTTAAAACAAACAAACGAGACTTCGACATGATTTCGAGATTAATCATTGAATTCTGCGTACATATTTCGCACTGTTTCATTTCAAACATCATCCGCAATTATCTATAGACTTATTCTGTAACTTTTAACGACAGTATCGTTGCCGTTGTACAGCTTTTTTGCCATATATTACACCTGCGCGACGACAATATAACGATAACGACATTGTCGACGACAAGAGAATTACAGGGAATCTAGTAGACCTATTCTGTAATTTGTAACGACTATTTGTCGTTACAAATTAGTAATTACAGAATAGATCTACTTATAGATTCCCGACAAATTGTCGTTACAAATTACAGAATAGATCTACCAGATTCCTGTAATTCTCTAGTTGGTAAAGCTGAATTCAGCGTGAGATTCTGCTATTACACGATATTGTTCGTTCACAAGATTTCTGCATTGGTATTCCTTCAATAGGCACTAGCTGGCGCCACACAACAGTCATGCGTACGGTAAATTACCAAAAAAGCTAACGTATAGTCGATTATAAGTTGTGTGATATTATTTCTAATATATAAAAGTGCGCGCGAAAGAACAATGTTTACGTAAGTAATCGAACAAATTTGAGATTATTGCGATTATTTAAGCTATGATGTAAACGATGTGCAATACAGCGTTATTGACTTTTGCGTACTCTAAAAACAAGTTGATTCTAACCTATACAGACTACGTACATAATTTTACGTGTGCCAAAATAACCACAAAAACTTTTTCGGTTGACGGCACGTTAAATATCCATAAAAAAAAAAGTACATAATTTTACCTAAGATTTACGTTTTAACTTTCAGTTGCAACATGACATCTCGCGCACCTATTTTCTTGAATTTCGTACGTCATGCGACTTTTATGAAACGGAAAATCAGATGGAGAGACGCACAGGGTAATCTAGAGGCAGTAAGATATGGAAAAGTTACGTATTTTCCGAGGTATGAGGTTATATTACACGACATCTGTATTTTAATCCTTTCAAAACAATACCGTTATTCATAAATTACGAAATATATAATGTGTCTATCACAATGAAATTATAAGTCTTTTAATGTTGAATTGTAAATTCATTTTTTATATGTCAAGCTCGAAATTAAAAATTTTTTTAAGTTTGATGTTTAAAACGATTCCTGTTATTTTTATGTGATTACCTGATAAACACCAAGAAACAATAACATTACATCAATATTATAATTTCCCACTCAACAATATAAATGTAATATAACACATTTATATAACAGTTATATTATTAGAATGGGAAATTATAATATTCATATAATGTTACTGTTATAGTTAGTGTTTACTGAGTAAATGGGGAAAACTTTTGGAACATAAAATTCTGACAAACTGTTAAATAAGTATTGAATTGTTAAATAAGTATTTTGAATTCCGAAAGGATTAAAACAACTCGTGATTAATGAATCTCATAATTGCTACTTCTGGTTTGAGTACTCGAAAACATGTTTATAGACGTCCAGATCATGTTGATCCACCGATAGAGCCCAGCAAGCTGTTATTAGTAACACGGGTAAAGCGTTTTGCGGGTAATCCTTGGTGGGAGAAAAATGTGCTCGTAAACTTAGGTTTCAAAAATGAGGTAGCCAAAGTTGTAGGCGTAAAGCGTAGAATAGTGTTTGACAAATTCTTTATTCGCTTAATTGTCTTACAGAAACACGTAAATGATCCAGTGATCGTAAAAAACACGCCAGAGATATGTGCCATGCTCTGGAAAGTGAAGCATCTGGTAAAGATCACTCCCATAAAGTTACCCGACAAATTGCCAACCTTGGACGATCTAAATGGCACATATTTACACGAGAATGGCACACTTTATGTTATACCGAAAGTAGATCCTGCTCGCGAAGAAGCCGTGGAAAAGTTTACAAACGATTTAAAGAAACTGAATCGCGATGTCATACAGGAGAAACTGAGGCTTAAATGGTTAGAAGGACGTCCTATGTAATATATACTGAATTTGATAATAAAAATAAATACTTGTTAATAAGTCATTGATATAAATCTATCAATGGAGGAACTTCTAAAATAATCCCTTGGTAATCCCCGGTTGAAATTCCTTTCCTGAGAAAAAACTTTCGAAATACCCTGTATAGTATAGTAAGAAGAAATTTACGGTCAGTTAGAAACAGTCCATGTTACATACAATGTACGAAAAATATTATATAAAAATAATATTCGTAAAAGACAGTAATTTTGCGCTTTAAGAGACACGAAGGAAACGGTTGAACAAATAATATAGTTTTATTTATATTTTGCATATGCGGTCAATCGACCAGTTTACAACCTACTAACAATAATATTAAAATTTTAGTGTTTTATTTAATTCTTAATCTGTTTTTAAAGCATCCCACATCCCCAGATTGCATACAATTTTTTTATTAATTTCAACTTTAACTTTATTAAATTTATTCCAAAACTTAATTTATAAAATATTTAATGCTGAAAATTAATGATAAATTAACTGGCAGATGATGTCTCTGCGACGAATTTTCGTTAAAATATATGTGACCAATAAAAGCAGATTCCAATTTTAAAATCTATGACTGCATACCCTGTGGATTTGGGACCCTTCGCAGGCGGGAACAAGATCTATAAGATGCCCTGCAATAAGATTTCACTTATGGGTTTTCCGATTCACTTTTAGTCAAAAAGTTCAAATAGAAATGTTAGATTTCGATTTGCAATATATAATCTTACATTGAATTAAATTAGGATTAAATTTAGGACTCATCGTTAGATTGTTATTGCATAATAATAACGGCTGTAGTATAATAATAACATATAAACTTGAATTTAATATTACTTTTAAATTTAACATTATTATTGTATCACAGCCGCTTTCTCCTCCCCCTTCGTATTTATTTTAACTCCTTGACACAAAAAAGCCTCAACCTTTCATAAGATATCAGCAACTTGTTGCGGGACACCCAGTATAATAAGTGGAAGATAAATGCCGCTTTGGGTCAGTCGTGCGGACCTACTTAGATACAGTGTTCCAAAAAAAGAGTCGAAATTCAGAAGAAGTCTATACTTCGCGAGCGAAACTCGCCAATCCCAACTGTCGC
This sequence comes from Aphaenogaster rudis, assembly GCA_003063815.1. Lineage (NCBI taxonomy): Eukaryota > Metazoa > Arthropoda > Insecta > Hymenoptera > Formicidae > Aphaenogaster > Aphaenogaster rudis. The sequence goes on along the minus strand of NJRL01000681.1, from coordinate 104,054 downwards.
CGATCAGCTCGAACGATCCTCTAGGCCATGCCCAGAGGATCTCCTGTCCTTGCGAGGTTTAGCAAGCGTACTAATAGCGCGATTCTGAAACTGTACTTGACCGACTAATCCTGGAGTTGCGTTTCCAATGCCATCGATTAAGAACCAACTGTGACTTTTACTCCCTTGCGGTACTAAGAAGTGAACTAGATTGAAACTGCAGTTAAACCTAATGTCAGCTATTCGTATTCACTACTACCATTCTATGAAAACAATTTCGGCCTCGTACATGCTCGAGCGGAATTCAAAAAGTCTCGATAAACGCGAATACTTTGGAAGTCCTAGTAACGGAGAGACGGTGATGGCCGTTCTTTTTCGATTCCCCGTTCCTCGCAATCTCTTTGCTTTTTAGTATACGGTTTTCTGAGCGACGGTTTACTCGTGTGTCAAATTTTAGTAGTCTCTTGCAGTGTCATCTTCAAATATATTTATGATCAATTCTAATCGTCTTCTACGCTATCACAGTAATCATTATATCATTATATAGCTTCTCCAGTATTAATCACTAATATATATTTTAATATATTAATAATGTTTTCTCAAAAACTAAAACGTGATTTTACACGAATTCAATGCTTCGTATGAAGATAACCATTAATGTCACGTTTTACTTGCAATTTTGACGATAAATAGTTATCGTGTAACAATTTCATTGCAAGACATGATATTCCCGATAGCTACGTTTTTTCGCATAGAGCGACATCATCGCTTTCGTATACTCGACAGCAACGAGTGTGACCCATGAGTAAAGCATCACCCAGCGATTCTTATGAGTTTACGCGGAACTGGTTCGTCTCCGATTGCGCAGTTTCCAAAAGCGTCTGTCCCTCGACGTATGATGAATCGAGATTGTGTTCTGCGTCGACCTGGCGCCGCCCTTCTCCGGCATGTACATCCTCAGCAGTCGCGCTGCTCTTTCCTCCTGTGATCTGTCCGCTGCTTTTCCGCTCAGGAAGCTCAGTAGCTTCAGACTCCGTCTCTTTAACCTCAGTCTGTTCAGAAAATTTGTCTCGCCGGTACTGGACGGACTCGCTCTCCCGTTCTGATCGTCGAACTCTTCCTCGAACCTCTTCGATCTCCTCAGTTGATCGGCTCTTCTACTTCTGTGTCTTCTCCTGTCGTTCGCCTCGGCGGAGTCTTCTCTCCTCATCGCTTCCCGTCTCCTCTCGGCGTTCATCTCCTCGACATTGCGGGAATTGGTCTCCTCTGCTCTTCTCGCAACGGCTTCCAACTCCCTCAGACGTTCGGCCTCCTTGGAACTCCTAGAATTAGGCGAACCGGCCGTTTCCGGTGCCGCGTAGCTCACATCCGCGTCCACGTCCGACAGCTTCCGGTGCAAATCGACGATCTTCCGGCGGAACTCCTCGTCCTCCTGGTTCAGTTTGGCGAAGACGCGGTCGCGTTCGTCCGCGTTCGCACCGACGCTCGACTTGGACGTCGTCTGAAACCGCTGTCACCACCATCCGACCTGGTGCTTGCCGCTGCCGGGCGAATCCTCCTCCTCTGGTAGCGGTTCTAGTCGCCTCCTGCCCAGGAAGCAACGTAGCGAGCCCAGGCTACCGCTGCCGCTCAGCAACTGGTCCATACTTAGTTCCGGCAACGAGCAATCCTCGCTCTCCGATTCCTGATCGACGTCGTCCTCCGCCGACAGATTTAGGCCGTAATTGTCCTCACCGATGGCACCGGCGCCACCGGTGCTGCTGCAGCCGTTCGGCGGCGGCTAGGGAAGTCAGGCACAGCTCGGGCTAGTGATTCTTTGCAAAAAGAAAAACAGAAAGCAAGCGTCGTCATGCAGGCAAGCGTGCGAAGCTTATTCTATCCTGTTTTTATCGCTGCATTCCCGCGTCACATACGCCTACATCAAAGATGAAAAAGCCCCTGATTTATAGATGTCCGTGATTCGTATCCCATATTCAGTGCTAGGTGCGGCCATCTGATTCTGCGGTTTTATCTACTTTAAGTCAGACAGTCGCATTTAGCGAAAAATCTGGGCGATAAGTACGACCTATAGTCATCGGGACAATACTGTAAAGATTTCGAATTATTGTGTAGAGAGTATACATTAAACTTTTTAAATATATTTGGAAAGCAAATGCGATTGCAATTTTTACGTTTAATGCAAAGTGCAATTTAAGTAAGTTAATGCTCCGGAACTAATATTATTTCCAAGCAAGCTTATATAAAGATAGTGATACGTATCAAGCGATAATTATTTGTTTACGTAATGCAACATTTAAATTATAATTTATACTGCATATAAACAGTTTTTATCGAAAACCTATGTAGTATTTAGCTTGAAAATGTTTATATTGTTTATAAACTATATCGCACCAAATTATCTTAAAAATTGAAACTGATTTCTTTTCTCTATAAATTGAGGTATTTATTTCTAAACTATTTTATAAATTTATATGTAAGGAAATGGAGCTTATATATATACAATGGCTCATTATAATCTTCTAATACATAGGCCGGTAGTCCGTTCTTATATTTAAGACCATCTTAAGATATCATGAACCAATCTCAGAGCTGTCTTAAGACGTTACTTAAGACGGTCTTGAAATAAGAACGGACTATGAATACCGGCTATTATCTCCACTTCATGTGTGTTTAAGATATGTTCAAGATATTTAGAAATAAGCTTGTAAATCGTGATCACTTGATACGCGACAAAATCCTTTATAACATTGGGGCTTGATTTACTGTGCTTCTAAGCTTTTAAATATTAATATTGTGTATTGTAGTCACAAACATTATTACCGAATTAGCGGTGAAACTTTCATCGTCTGGTCCGCCGGAGGTTGGCGTACCCCATATATCGTCACCGGAAGTCGCCCCGGACGTAGTACCTTCCTCGTCGTTTGGATCCAAGGAGAACTCGGTTCGCTCCGGGGGTACCGGCGGTTGAAGAAGGTAACCGCCAACACCTTCGCTGAGCTGCTCCAACAAAACCATTTTGCTGACGACGTAGCTGCTCGCTCGGGCGGTCCACGCTCTCAAACCAGATGGCGGCGATTCCAAGTCCCGATTGTCGTCGTCCCCCTGCTCATCCAGCTCGTCATCCTGATCCAGACTGCTCATCGTACCAAATCGTCTCAAAGCTCTGTGAGAATGATCGTTACGAACGTGGAAGATCGAAAAATCGCTTTCGATTAAATCTTATTGAAGGACCGAGTGAATGAAAATGAGACATTTTGCAATAATTTCGAGGTTATCGATTTTTAGGAATTTAGATAATCATTAATTGATGATTAATTTAAACATTGGTTGAACGTGAAAGCAAGTTTGATAAGTCTGTTTTTATTCTATTGTTGTTTTCAACAGAAGCAGAATGAGAAATTGAAGAGGTAAATCTTGATATCGACGTTTCTGATAATTATATAATATATTAATTAATCTGATAAATAATTACGAATTAATATTAGAATTTATCATACCTATAAGGCGGTTCTCCGTCACAATCGAGATCGTCTTCGCTGCCGTCCTCGGTATTACAATCAGCAGGCGTGTAGCTAGGACTATTACGTCCTGGACTGTCGTGCAGTCCATTTCGCAGTCTATGCCTTGTACAAAAATCAGGGGTCGGTGGAAGAACCGAGATCTTTGGAGGTAACGGGGAAAACGGATCCCTTTGTAACGGCGGCGTAGGACAACCCGATCTGTAATGGGCGATCATACAACCTACTATTATAATCGCTTAACAAAATTAACAGCAACTTTTAAATCGTATGTTTTGTCATTCGGAAAATATTTTCGGTTTCGTTTTGTTGTTAACAAATACAAATAGCCAATAGATTAAAAACGAAGAACTTTTCGGTATATCAACAATTAAAAGGCTTAAAAAAATAAAATATTTGAATATTTAATGAATATTCGAGTTTGGTTGCGTGTCGAAATTAGTACCTATGACATCTCCGGCAAATACTGATGGAGCTCGTTGAGTTCTCCTTCGTGGACACGTGACTGCCGTTTTTCCGCGTCATACTGTTCGATTTCACGGTACTCAGACTTGCGCTCGACGCGGTGCTCTGTTGCTCCACGTCGGAATTTGCCGTGGTGATCTCCTCCGTCGCGGTGTCCTGGCTAGTCGACCGGCTGTTGCTCTCTCGGGGAGTTCTGGCCGCCAATTCCTCGGCCGTCCATTCCTCGAAGGAACCTTCGTGGTCCGGAGGTGGGATCTGATGCGAATTGCGCACCCATTGCGCCAGGTGATTGTTTTCTCTAGAGTTCTTCAGAATCGTCTCCAGGCTCTCGCCGGATTGCGATTCCTTCTCCTCCTCGTTAGGTTGCCGAGGTTCTCTTACGATCTGTCACATTCAGACGCCGATTTCGGAATTAATAAATTGAAAAAATAAACGCTTGAATCTAAAGTGATTTTAATTTTTAATTTAATCTCATTTCTTTCATCTCATTTTTTGACATTGGGGGCAAACTTCACACAGGTATATAATCGTCGTGATTTTTCACTGACCTGCGAGCTTTCCATGTGTTCTCTGGTCACGGCAAAATTGGTACCGGCAACCGGACTCTCTTCGGGGCTGTCCTGATCCGACGAGCCCAAGCCACAGCCTGTATTCACATAGATGCTAAAACGCAATGAAAATTGATGCTCATGAATACTACTTGGTCCATCCGCGCGGCTCTCCGCTTACACCTCGATTCCCGATAAAATATTCCGCGGGGCGCACACGTGTGCTTTCGCGCCGAGCCCGCCACTCACATTTGCCGTTGAAGAAGATTGTGCCAGACAGCCTTGAGCTCCGCGGTGGGCGCTCGAAGGATGAGAACGCGTCTTCGGGCTCGACTGTGTGGGCTGCAACCGCCGCTGTTTATCGTCTCGGTGTGACCGTTGTCCACGCTGCCGTTCGGGTGTATGGAAACCTGCAGTCGAAATTCCGTCGGTCTCTTTCGCACGGTGAAGCATGCCTCAGCGATACTAGACAGTCGCAGAGGTTCTTCGGTGACGAAAAGCACACGGTCTCGCGATACCCGCGCGAACACTAAAAGATCGGTCAACAGTAATGCCCAGGACGGTTGCAGACGCGCTCGACCTTCAACCTTAGCGAGAGCTCCACCGAAAAGCCTAAAACATTAAATTTTAATTCTCGCTGATTGTTTCATACGGCTAAAAATGATCGCAAGTTATTATATCGACAACTTTGATTAATTTCTGATTTAATTTCACAGAATCTCAAAGACGAAAGAAATAAATAATAATCGACAAATCGATACTTATTAAGAATGTTTATTCTTTATAGAAACAAGCAAAATATTTACTGAAAATTAAATTTTATTTAAAATTATATATAACATCATCCATGAAATTCTTATAAAGAATACAAAAAGATACTATAAAGCTCACCATCGTCTTCCCGGCATCGCTAAGGTAAACGGCTTGCATCTCGCGAATACCAGTCGAGATTCTACCTCCTGCAAACTGAGCAGTGGCCTTCCGGTATCTCGTGGCGGCTCCATAACACCCGCGTTAGCCGTAGCTTCTCTATAACCTTGAGCCAAATCCCTGGCTTGTTGGCAATTTCGCGGGGACGCCTGGCCCAACAATCTCGTCATCTCTCTGCAAGCACGAATTTACTACGAAAACGGTACGGTTTTCGCTTTTTCGATACTACAAACATTGCGAGAGATTACTTTATTTTTACTTTAAAAATTCCCCGTAACTGCAGTTTTTAAAGATTTTAATAGAGACTACTCAAGTTTTAACTTGAGGTTTTAAATAATACGCAAGATTTATGACAATGTACGATGTTGCAAGATTTATGAGAAAATTACATAGTATTAAAATTGACTTCCACATAAACCAATAATCCTGCGGTAATATTTATCATTAAATAAAGATGTATCTTTATTACAAGAGCGTGCTTAAAAATCGAGAATTATTAAAAGTACGAGTAGTTCTTAACGAGATTACAAATATCACGATTTATAAATTCTATTAATCGTTTGTCTTTCAATTGAGACACCATTGTAATTATAACAGTATTAAAACGAAGAAGTTTTAAATAAAGTAAAACACACAAAAGTAGCACGTTACGATTGAATAAATTCTTTTCTTGATATCTTTTAACTTTTTCATATAGACGATAGCTTAAAACATATGTGTATCACGGTCTAATTACCAAGATGTGGTCTTCAAGTGAAAATGATCGAGCTAGATCTCAAGCGAATTAGATCTCTTTATGAAGGAATCACGATCGATTAGCGTGCCAACCTGTAGTGTTCTAAGGGTAGAAGCAACACCCCGGTGAGGTCGGGGCGCCGTTTTTGTGGCACGGCAGGCTCGCAGACCAGCTTGGCGAAGGCCGCGTTCCGCCTGAGAGCGACCAACAGGCAGCAGGCACGTTGTAGGCCACTGAGGTATCTTCGGTAGGCAGCTGTGATTTTAGGAACTCTACAGAGATAGCTGTCGACACCGCCGCCCTCGTCCCTGATCTCCTCGGACAATTTGAGCAGCTCGTCCAAGTTCTGGAAGAGGATCAGGTAGTCCGCCGCCGACAGGACGTCGTGTCGCTCGCTCAGCGGGACCATGAAGCGCGTGTGGCCGCTCTTCAGGACGCCCCAGTACCTGGTTTCACGTACGGTTAGCTCCTCCTCGGGTGGCGCATCAGGCGCCAGATTCGGGAAGACCTGTTTGAACGAGTCGCGAAAAGATTTTGGACGACTTTTCAATGGGCATCGAAAAATAAACACTTATTTTGAGTACATTTCGGGAATTTCCGAGTTTCATCTTTCTAAAGACAAATCTCAAAGTAATTTATGCATATGTATAAGAAACTATAGTATAAAAAATTATAGCGCTCATTAATAATTGCGTAACACAATACAGTGAGATTCTTTGACCAATAGTTTGTATTATACAAGACGGATAATATAATTAAGTATAAAGATAAAAATAATTTTTGATGATAATATTGAAGTACTTGAAATAATTTTGAGCAATATCTGATTTTTAATTTTGCCCTGTAGTTTGACATGAAATAGTTAACAGACTTTAAAAACTTTTTCCTGTCGATAACGAGATAAAAAATGCTTTGCTGTATAGTTAACAAGAAATTAATTTTTATAACACTGATAATTAAATACAAAATAATTCGATGATCGAACTTATAAGAACATGTGACAATTTAAAATCTTAGGATGATGGGGGTGGCAGGGATATAATAAATAAACAGAACGCATGGTTGGAAACAAAACTTGTTGGCAACAAAAAAGAGCAACCTGATCAAGGTACAAAACATAACCGCATCATAACTTAAACGGCATCCCTCATGTGAGAGACGCGCGCGCTATACACTACACGCTCCGCTACAAGTAAAGTACAAAGAAAGTAAAGAGAAGAAAAAAACAATGTACACAGGTGTGTGACGCTCTTCGCACTCTTCTTGTGACGAAAACGAAAAATAAGCTCTTAACGCACGCTGACGCGTCTAACAAATTCGCATTTTCCCGCTATAATGATATTTCCTCATAAAAATATAAAATTTTTCGACGATCCTAAATATGATTCTAATTTAGAATTAAATTTTGCAACGGTTTTGATTTACAAGTGCGTCCGAAAAGTAACAATAGACGATTCAAAATTTTACAAAGTTGATTATATATTTGCCAGATACCGCGATCTCCAAAGTATTAATAGCAATCATAAAAGCGAGTTTACAAAATTAAATCTTGCAGTGTCGTATCGTTCAAGCCGTGAATTATCACATATCTTCCTGATTGCTTGATAAGTTTTACAAAACTGCAACAATACTTATGATAGAAAAGTGTATTAGACACGTCTGCAAGTTTATAGTTTCGTAAAATAGCATTAACACTTAGAGACGACGCAATTCAGCATATTGATAGCAATTAAAAAAAATTTTTTTTCTACGATGTTGAGAATAATTGAAAAATTACATATCTCTCCTATACGATATTGTCTTTTCATGTTGCAATTAACGTTCAACGCATTTCTCTGCTCTATCGATTATTTTATTAGAATGGGAGCTTCTTTAACACACTTTCAATCTTTGATTAATTTACGATCCACGTAATTATGCTTCAATGGCATAAATTTTAGTGACACTAGTAGCGGTACTCTTTATATTGTACTAACTATATTTGCCGGTATCTTGAATCATCAGATAGTATCGCTTGTAATAACTGGCATTTAACATGATTTTATAAGACTGTTTCGGATTTAGCGATTCACTTTTTGCCTATAGGTACTTTTACTGATTTTAAGATATTTCTTATAAAACATGTTTAATTTCTCAGAGAAATTAAACTTTAAAATACTATGTCGGAAAGAAACCGAGACACATCTAAAATACGAGAGAATGGATTGTTTTGTGTCTCGAATAATTGACAGCTATAACGTCACGCGTCAGTTTCCATGCGATGTTTCTTCGTCATCAAGATACCGATGAATATATATACTATTAATACCGCTACACAGGTAACGTTCACACGAGGACGCCGGTACCGACCTCGGCGTTGAACGTGACCGTCTGCTGGACGCTGGGACCGACGGAGGACTGCTGAAGGGTGGCGTTCACCGAGCTAGGCCTGTGAGCACCGGACGATTGGGCACCTCCCTTGCGATATACTTCCAACACCAGCTGATTCGTAGCGGCCTGAATGAGGCCCAGAATTTCGTCTCGTGGTCTCGTCACGACGTTCGTCGTCTCCACGAAGACCACGTGATCACCCGGCCGTAAGCCGGAACGTTCCGCCGGACTTCCCGGGTCCACGCGCTCCACTCGCGGTGGCCTGCCCCATGACAATGAAAATCCCCATGGGATCTGACAGATGGACGATAAAACATTCGGTCAGCAAAGTTAATTAACTGGTAGACATGTCAGTAAGGCAAATACTAAATTATCTTTAATCGCGTCGCTTCTGATTACATATTACATATGGATGCGCTATAATTTCGTACTGTATAGAAAAGTATAGTAATTCGATGTAATTTTTCGTCTACCTATGTTTTGATTTAAAACGGCTGTAAACGCACCTGATTGCCCGTAGTTTGCCTTATCAACCTTCTCGTGATAGTACAAGGCGTTCTGCCGCCCTTCGCGGTGAAACCCGGGTGCAGGGGCAGGCCTGTCAACGGATCGACCGGTTCTAGCTCCAGATGCCTTAGATACATCAGATCGTCCGTCCCTGAGTTGTTATTATCTAACTCGCCATCCTTGGATAATGGTGGCGACACGACGCAGTCTTGAGGTACACCCGCGAAAAGGGTGCTCGTATTTCGGACGGATCCGGCTTCGAGAGGATGCCATGTCGCTTCCTGCAAATTGTTTCTTTTCTTTTAATTTTTTCGATCAAGCGGATGCTTGTAAAATATACTTTATATAACATGTGCGTGGAAAGTGCCCATTCCGCGCGTTTCTTTTCAAGAAACGCGCGTAATGGGCCACTTTCCACGCACGTGTAATATAAAATAGTGTGTGTAACACGTGCGAGTTGACAATTGTAAACTCGTGCGGGTGATCGCATTCGCCTTCTCCGCGCTCGTGTCCAATTGTCAACTTCCCGCACTTGTTACACAAATAACTATTTTTTTATTCTATCTCTGAATTTAATTTGGGGATTTAAGTAAGAGGATATTAAAAAATTGCAATAATGGAGAATCGTATTCTAATAAATTTTCACTAAAAAAATTGAGATTATTCAGTTCAGATTACTCAAGAGAGACAGATCGACAGATCGACAGAACAAGAGAGCTTAAGAAATAGATTTTTGCTAAACGAAAAATCTATTTAAGTTAATTATTGAGATGGTCGCTTTTTTTAATTGCAACAAAAGTTGTGTAATAATAATGATTTAGTAATGATTTGTCGCCATATTAAAATATAAAAATTTGCAATATTGAAATATGTTACATAATTGAACATTTGTTTTAAAGTAAATGTATTTGGGATATCATTCTAATGATTCGATATCGCTTGTACTTAAAGTAAATAATTTGTTTAACATGAAAGAACATTTTGAATTATTGTCTGTGCAGCCATTATACTTTAATGTCTGAACTAGAAAGATTAGATTATGAATTTTACATGGAGCGAAAAAAATACTAACTTTTCAAAATCTGTTAAACTATTTACAAATTTTTTATTATCCTATTATTGCATAATATTGCGTGTTTTGTACCATATTTTCAAGAATTGATACAGTAGCCAATACTAAGAAATATTTCAATCGAGCATCTTAAATAACTACTTCAAGTTTCTTACTTTTTCTCTGTGAGTTTTTCAATGATTTATAACAAAAAAACTTTCCAGACTCCACTACAATATTCAAAGATTAATATAGCAGCAAACTTTAGTAGACGTCTAGACGCATCCGGTGGTGCAATATACTTGAAATAAATCGGCGGCAGACATCTCAATCGAGAAAATCTTTCGAGTGAATACTTAATGTTTCGATATACTTACCCTCCTCCTCCAGGGAAACGTGAACTTTTTAATAATTTATAGCAAGAAACTTTTTGGAGACACTTTGAGAATTAATATAGCAGCAAACTTTAGTGGACGTCTGGATATACTTCGTGATATACGATGTACACTTGAAGCGAATCGAGAACGGATGTCTCTCGATCGAACATCTCGAATATATACTCAAATACACTCCAAGTTTCGTATTTACCTTATCCTGGGACAGAGGCAGAGGAAGAGTCATGCAGCCCAGCAACTCGCTACGTCTGAAACAGGCGGAAAGGGAAACACGCATAAATTTCCGTCGTCCGGAGTAAGGCCGCAAAGTACGCAGACAGGCTCGTGTAGATACCACATACTCGCATATGCTGTAGGTACAAGTACCGTCTAGGAGCGAGGAATGGTATATATACAGCGTGACCGTAATGTCTCGCGTACTGCGAATAGAGAGGGAAAGAGAGAAGGAGGGTGAAAGGGGGTGAGAAATGCACGTGGTGAACATGGTGCGCATGATCCAGGGGAATCGATTCCCCTCCTACCGCAAAAGGGGAAACCCTCGGATGCCCCCTGCAGAAATTACAATAGTTTAGACATTCGGACGGACCATCGACCGAGGAGACACGCGGTTTGGAATTTCGTAATTTTCTGCATTGCTGAAAATCTTTTAAATCTTGATTCTCTATTAAGAAGCTATAAATATAGCACAAGCATTGCACAAAAAAGAGCGCGTCTTATCTTAATAAAACTCAAGAAATTTCACAAATAAGATTTTGCACAAACGACAATAATTTATATCTGCATTATTTGAGAGATATTAAAAATATGCTAAATAAGATATGTTAATTTCGTACCTAAAGCAATTTTGTATCAAAGCAACTTAATAAAATGCAAAACTGTAGAAATAAAAAGTTTCAATTGTGGTGTTTATATAACACAAGCGCTTTCCTGAAAAATCTCCACATGTGCGACAATATTTTAATTGCAGAATGTACGAAAGAGCTTGACTATAAAACAATTGTTGTTAAATAAATGTTTACGCAATTGTGATTATAATTCGAACTAAAATAATTCAAATGGAATATTCATGTTCGGTGCGTGTATTGTTTTTGCGAAAACGAAGCTTCTTCGGGACAGCATTTTTCCGATATGAGAAATTCTCGGAATAGCTTAAAATTAAGTTGACTGCTTGAGTAATCCGAAGAATAAACAAGTCAAGGCCGAGGCGGCGAAAGGAAAGGAATCGATCGTCGATCGAATATCGAACGAGAGAAAACGCGTTTTCTTGCGAAGCACACCGTATCGACGTGCACGCGTAAAAATAAACGTAGCAATGGATGAACGATTGGCCAATGAGTATATAAGTAAGTGGATTTATATACAGACGCATGAGTACATAAAAAAGATGGGGGTATACGAGACAAATAAATTCGTTGCTCCACTAACATAAATTCCACGTACTACTCGTAGCTCTCGTGCGGGTTCGTGCCCGCTTTACGAATTTCACGGGATTTTCTCACGCCGTACCTCCCCGGTGTACCTCGAGAGATCGCTATCTCGTACACGGTACGAGGCATCACGTGCTTGTTAAGCCTCGTAAGTTAACGACGTATCGTTTACGAGGCTTTATCGGAACGAATTAAATCGCGGCTGATTCGCCGAGGTTAATTTCCACATTTCTATCCTCCTCGCTCTGACCATTACAAAACAAGTGAAACAGCTCAAGCCTTATCGCGACAACCTGTTTTCCAACCGCAAAGTGTTCCAGAATTCGTGCTGAATTTGTTCTGTGATTCTTCGCTTTTTATCTTCAAAAAATCATTAAACTATTACGCATAAATATATTTGTCTTTACATAATTGAAGATTAGCATGTAAAATCTTGTAAAATCAGAGGTTTATTAGAAAATAATTAAAGAACTGATCTATAGAAATAGATCTAATCTATTTCTCTAAGAGAGCTCATGAGAAAATTCATGTTAATTTAATTTTCTCTAAATTACAATTTATTTTCTCGAATACCTCAAAAAGTGAATTAGATCATTGTTATTATATCCAATTTCTTCAACCCCTTTTGATAGCTTTTTAATTAATTGGCCACGAACTGTCTCTCACGCACGGATTTCCTGAGAAAATCACAATTAATCTTCCCGTAACAAAGCCGAGGCACTTGTGTTAATAAATAAATTTCCAGGAAACGAGACGTCAGATTCGCATGAAACTTCGCCGCGACCTCGCGAGATTTACGGACTTAATCTGCGTCAGTATTTTCTTGCCCCCTAGCATCGTAAGCCCTTTCCTCCCTTCTCTGTCTTTCTCTTTCTCTCTCGTCTCCGCGGAGCATGCTCACCTCGCACGACGATCCCGGTGCCAGACGGCGATGTCCAGGGACGTGGGCCTGTGACCGGTACAGTGACTGTTGTATGCCGGGCAGGGGAGTATCAGGGTTTCGCGGAACACCGGATTCGGTGTAGCGCGGTGAACTGCGGTCCTCTTGACGACTCCCTCGCCGCTGGTGTTCTTCAAACTTGCTTTAACGTACGCGTGCACCGGTCCTTCGTACGTCCGCCTCAAGTCCTTGCACCTTATCACTGCGAGAATTACAAAATTTTGAAAATATAAAAGCATGAAAAGTATATATATGTAATTCAGGGTTGGGAAGTAACGCGTTACTTGTAACGCCGTTACCGTTACTTTTTTATAGTAACAATTTGGTAATGACGTTACATTTTTTTATAACGGAAACGATAATGCCAAGGTTGGAAAAGTTACTTTTGGAAAGCTATCGTTATTATTACTCGTTATTTATTGAAAAAAGTAACTCGTTACTTTACTCATTACGTAACGTGTAAAAGTAACGAGTTACTTTCGCGTTACTTTTGCGTTACTTTTACTTAACGTTTTTTCAATGAGTAACGAGTAACGGTAATTAATTACTTTTCAAAAGTAATTTTCCCAATCCTGGCGTTACCGTTACTGTTATTAAAAAATGTAACATCATTACCAAATTGTTACTATAAAAAAGTAAAAGTAACGATGACGGCGTTACAAGTAACACGTTACTTTTCAACCCTGATATGTATTCTCTAAATTTTTCGGAGTGAATTGCACTTGAAACGAGTGAAAATTCACTCCAAGCGAGTGAAAATACTGCCACTCAAATTTCAAAGTGGCAGTATTTTCATTCTTTGGAGTGAGATTTCACTCCAAGAAATTTAGAGAGTATATATACTTTGTTGTATTATTTGTTTTAGAAGTTTTATTTTATGCTAAAATGAATTATCAAAAATATAAATAATTGCATGTAAAGATTCACATGCATATTTATTTAAAAAGAGTTTTATTGTAGTCAATGGTATATAAATAAAATAGAACGGTAATAATTACGAAATAAGTCTATATTTATGCGGTTTTTAAAAAATAAGAATCTTGAAATAACATTTTCTCTCTCTTTCTCAGTCGAGAGACCTTTCTGATCCCAAAATGTAACAAATGTATAACGTAATCGCTAAATAAATTCTGAACATATAGAATATTTTGACTTCTTCTTTAATGACTAAGAGGCGAAGAATGAACGTGTGAGATTGAAGATTTTATAGTTGTAGTCACTTTGGTAGCTTTTAGAGTTTCCTTTGATTTATGTTCACACGGTACGAAAAGAGGGATTGCCCGATAATGTGATGAAAAGGATCAGCAGACTGTTACGACCTTTGCCCTATTTCATTTTCACTTCATCTTCGCATTCCGTCTACCTCACCCACGTTTTATCGGCGATAGAATAGAATTGCGACGGTGAAAGCATAATAAGTAAGAAAGTGAATAGGGATACCGAGAATAATCGAACTTCTTTTAACTTCAGCTGATACTTTCGTTGTCAGTAATCAAGTCCACAGCTTATTATAACGTTATGTCAGGTTTTTAATTATGGCTGTAGAAACGGCTATATAACAGCTATAACTATGTTTTCCTTATAAATAAGGCCTTTCTAGAAAAGACTACGAAGATGTCAAGGATGTCGTAGTATGTGTAGCACTTGAACACGTGCAGCAATAAACTCCGCAGTACGTGTTTTACCAGTTTCCTTTGCTTGTCATTATAAGCTCCGCTACATTTAATCTAGACGTGAACTCACTTTAATTTGCCGTAATTACACTGCTTCGCAATTATTTAATATTTACAGCTCTGGCTGTTTCCGTGAATTTACAACAGCAGTGTCTTAGAAGTCGATAATGAAATAATCTCTATAATACATAATTTGCCTAATTTAAAATAATAAAAATATTTTATTTTATTGTAAATATAGATGAAATGTCTAGCCTTGCACATTAACTTATATATATAATTATATAACTATTATGTAATTATTTTATATTTTAAAATCTTTAAAATAATGTAAAAATTTTTAATAATATACGCGCATATATTTTATATTTTATTAGACAAAAAGTTCCGCCCTTGATATTACTTTATTATTTAATATTGGTTTTTACTTTGATGCATGCAAATAGTGTACAGAGATAACTAAATTCCGTCATTATTTCATTATCTATAGAACGCTAAAACTGCTTTTTTCTACTTTAATCACAGATTGAATTTAATTTGTATTAGATTTTCTATGTAAATACACATGAATTACTCTAAAACTCTTCAAGCCTTAACGCCAGACTTTAATCTACTTGAACTTCAACTTTTATGTCCATTTCCACCAATGTAGATTAACTTTAATCTCGGTTTAACTTAATCTTTATCTTTTTCTAGTTCTAAGAATTAGAAAAAGATAAAGAGTAAGTTAAACCAAAATTAAAATTAATCTACATTGGAAATGGACATCAACCTACTTGAATTGAACCGTCTTGAAATAAAGCAAAATATTCGTATGCAGTCGAATAGAATATGTTTGTTCATTCATTGTGGCAAATTTTGCATTGTGCGACGGCACTGCGGACAGGAGGGATCCCGGAGAATCGACGCTCCGGGCTCGCTCTTACGGCCGACTGTACCGCGGCACTCACTACTTGCGCCCGAGGACGTCTGACCGATGCGGCATTTGCCACTGGCTCCATCCGTGCCGGGAATTCGCATCGCACGATCCACTTTTCGGCGATTACCACGCACCGTAGCATCACGTCTCGAATAATCTCAAATGTTTCGAGAATAAGTCGACGAGTAGGGTTAATTTGCAAAAAGGAGACACGCACATACGCACGCACACATCACTATTCATTACTGCAAATAATTCTCTTTCCTGAAGTAGATATATCCTCTTTGTTGAAATAGATATATCCGTAGAGGAAATGTTTACACCAAAAAGTATATCGCAGTATAAGTAATATAAGCGAGGTTTTCGGGGTGAATCGTGTCGACGTTGTGCACTGATCCCCGTTCGTTGACTCACCCTCGTACACAACTAAACGGGGATTTCTGGATGACGAAGGATGACGAGCTGTGATGTCACGGGAAGCTAGTCCCGCGGGACCAATTGAGGGCGATTAACCGATCCAACGAGACGATTGCGAGACGCGTCAGCAAGCGGCGCATCGACCGAATGCGACGCGTCTCATTCTAAACGCGGAAAGAACGATTGGCAAAGCGACTCGGCAGGACGAATCTTGTCGTTGAGGTCGAGAGAGGATCGCGACTGTTTACGCAAAGACGCAACGATGATCAATGTCGTTGGGCTTACTAACCGGAATTGAGTCGCCGGGAGGGTCTGTGGGTTACTGGCACAGTATTATGCCGAGTGCGGGGTGCCGAGCGCCCTCGAAGCACCTCCTCTCGCGACACGCAACTGGCGCATGTCTCGTGGCAGCGAAATTTCAGGGGTGTGCGAGGGTGGCAAGCTACCCCATGACTAGACTTACTTGGAGAATGACGAATATTTCTCTTAGAAAAATTTTATTTTCTGAGATACGATTATTATTATTTTTAGAGCGATTATTAAACATTATTTTGTATCTCTATCGCAGCAAAAATTACATCGCAGCTGCAATACCCTTTTAATTATTTTTAAATAAATACTGTGCAAAATTATTAGCTTCGTTTTTTTCAGTGTTCGTTAAAAATCCATTAATATAATTTACGCCCCATTATCCAGTATCAACAGATAAATTCATAATATTTTATTCAAACGTAGTTTCTTTTAAAATTTTTTTCCCTTTTTTGAACAAACTTGGTGGATATATTCTGATTCTCCTTTATGTCTCTACTTCCACATTAATATATATGTAGCAATTAATATAAAACAAATATAAACTCACCTCGAACGTGTATATGCTCCGCCACGAGGGAGCACTCGATTTCGATCGATCCTCGACAATTGGATCTCGTCGGCAGTTCGCCCTCGGGACTGAACTTCAAACATCTTCTGACAGTCGCAACCAAGGGGACCTCCGGAGTTGTCGACACAGAAGTGACGAATGATTTCGAGCTATGCAGATCATCCATCATGGATGACTTGGGGCTGTCAAGATCCCACGAACTGGTCTTCCTGCTAATGTCGTCCTCCTTACGATCTTCAGCACTGTAGAAGGACATTTTCGTGGCCGGCACGTGTTTCTCGTCCAAGGTCGAATCGAGATCCGTCTCTAACACGAGCTTCTTCACATTCGGATTGATGGCTTCGACCAGCGTGACCTGATTTTCTTTTATCGAAGGACTACACGTCCTCTTGGCTCGTTTGCCGTCCACCGCTTTGTCGCCGTCCTTTCGCGGACGTTTCCGGCGAATGCCGCGTTGCCTCTTAAGCGTAAATTCGCCATCGAGATCGTTTAGAGGTGATGTGAAGGCCCAGGACACTGGTGAAGGGTCCTCCAGGAGTTGACTGACTGACGATATGGAGCTGTCGTTGCGCGGCGGCGATTCTTCCTCTACTATCTCCGCGATAGTCTCGTACGTATGATCCGTCATCTTTGAATCCGGCCGTTTTTCGCACGACGCCTCCAGAATCTTATTTCTTTCCTCGGCATCGCCCAGGAGAATTTCCGCTACAGTTTTGTTTCCGAAGTTGACCTCTTGCTCTCTGCACAGTGTAGATGGTTTTTAATTTGGAAGATTTGTGTCATAGTGAATTTATTCTCTCGTTATTTTCATACATTTATACATATATATAATTATATAATCTTTTAAACTTTTAACATCGCGATTGTTTTTTATACAAGATTAATTTTTTGCTCCAGTCAAAATTAACAAAAGAACAACAGTTAAGAATCAATATTTCTCTCTGCTTAACATATTATCATTATTTAATTATCTCACCTGTGAAGCACCTCCGTAACTGTGTTGTCCATATTCTCATACTTCGGCAAGTCTTGATCTATGGTGAGACTCGACAGCTTTCCTACGAGCGGCGTCTGTCCTTGAGCTGCCTTCGGCTTGAAGGGACTGATTGCTTGAGCAAGTTTAGTGTGATAGGGCGTCCGGCATCGCGCATGAATCTTCGTGATCTTCGCCAGTTTTGGTAAGTACGGCGTCCTCACCAACCGTGTCTTCTGCTCGACGTTTTGAGAATAGACTTTGGTCTTCATAGGCATGGAACCCATGGGCATGGAACCCATGGGCATCGAACCTGCCTCCATCACATCCTCGGGGCTGGTCGCCATCGAGATCTGCTGGAAGAAGTCGGAAACGTGCGACTGCAGATTCGCTCGCGCCTCGTTGACAACATTCTGCGGCAACTCGTTGTCGCTTTGGAAATTCTTGGCGCAACTGTTCATGAAGAGCGTGGGATCTGTTGGTAGAGTCAAAGCGGTGGAGCATTTGCTACCAGGTGGATAATATGTGAGCGGTCCGATGTCAGTGTCCACTCGTGGCGTGCTTTGATAGAAGCTCTCGGACACTGGAGAATTCTCCGTTCCCTGTGACACTGACTGGCGTTTATTTGACCTCAGATGTGGTTTTGTCGCCTGCGAAATGAATTGAGGCATATGTTTTTTAACAAAAAAAGAAATCGATGTTAAAAGAATCAAGAATTTAGTTTCTTTTATAACTTTGTTACTATTTTATACATTTTAATATTACACTAAAATTATTGTATTTCTTCAAGCGTTATATATTACTGCAATACTTAATTATTTCAAACATATATACATATAAAAGCTTATTTTGGTCGAGACTGGATCTCAGTGCCTAATAATCTTTTTCCGCGTGAATTTATAAACATTTTTTAAATATTTAATTATAACTACTACTTGATTATTTATTATATTAATTATTATTACAAGAGAAAATATGGGTTGAACTTACTGTTACCTGAAAATACGTCCTCAAGTCAGTTCCACTACTCCTACATCTTCTCCTCCGAGCCGGAGTTGTCCTGGACGTGTCCGACACATTTTGAGTAGATACCTGCCTGGTTCGGCAATTAGCTGAAGTCGGCGGTGTGTTAGACAAGTCTCGAAAAGGCCGACGAGGTGGCTTGTTCAAGGTAGGTGGACCGTGGGGTGTCGAACTGGTTGCCGACAACGATCTCGAAACCGTCCACTTCAGCATTTCTAGATGCTAAACGAGAAGAGAAAAAGAGAATAATGATGCGACAACTTTAAAAATAATTGGAAAGATTGTTAGGTAAAGATTCCTCAAAAAACTTTGAATAACATCGACATAACAATTGATATGTATCTTGTCTCGTAAAATTGCGTGACTTATATTCGTAAAGAAATTCGTTGAATTTCTTATTAAAACAAAAAGCATTTTCAACGTTAAGCATAATTAATTTTTTAGGCTATTCCTTTCATGTGCGAATTACCATCCTTTTAATTCTAATATATGTCAAGTATTCCGGAAACCACAAAGCCACGAAGCGATTATTTTCACTTCAGCACTTTCCTCGCATGTTCCCCAGTAACATTTCATTAAAGAGTCCTTCACATCTAATCTAGTTATTTCCTTCGTGCAAAGGAAGTGCGAGGGTCGGACCGGGCTGTCATTAATCCGCGACGCACGCGTACGGCGCACGTAAAACGCATGGGAATATACATGAATGGGAAAGTCGTTGGGTTTCGCTAAGTCTCGATAAGGTCGACATCTCGTCAGGTCCGCCTATCGGCCTTCCGGCCGAAAGCGAGGTGATCGCTTGCGCCTAATTACGTAGGGAGAAACGTGTATTCGTCGACACGATACACGAAACGCGACAGGAAACCTCGCGACGAAATCGAGAGAAAGAAAGAGAGATAGCGACGTGCACCTGTCGCGACATACGGGAAATAGCGAAACAGGTGAAAGCCGCCATACACCTGAGAGACGGTTTCACGAGTTAGCACTTGCCTAGGCACTGTGCTTAACGATCCCTTAAACGGCCCCTAAAACCGAGTACCGATGCGCCCTTTCTCTCTTTCGCTCCCCGGAGCGTAATTTCGTAAGCGAGAAGAATCGAGCGCGAGCACGACGAGTGAGAAAAAAAGGACGTGGTCGAGCGTACGGGTCGAATTATTGTTTCGTTTCGGCTCTGTGGTTGTTGCTGCTGTGCATGCAGCCGCTGACTCGCGAAATTGCTGATTCGATTAGCTCGCATGAGCGCAGGTTTACCACGGTCGCCGGCTTGAATCGAGGTCCTTCTTTTGACCGTGATATTCGCATAACTTGGTTATTGGAGATTGGAGACCAATATTTTCGTGAACATTAGGCGATTTTTGGCGATCGTTTGGTACATGTACCAAAGTGTACCAAACGTTATATACTTATATCTCATTGGTTCTGGTACACTTTGGTATACTTTGGTACATGTACCAAACGATCGCCAAAAATCGCCTATTGAGATTCATTTAATTTCGAGCCGGTAGCTCGAAGTCTTGTAAGAAATATTAAGAGTGATTGTTTTTGAATTACACCAACTGATCGCCATTTAAAAAAGAAGTTTTATTAAATTTACAAATAAAAAATAAATAATAAAGGTTTAGTTTTTGTTTAATTTGGATATATACTTATGTTGTCAATTTCTCTTGTTTGACGTGATGTGTACAGGATATTTCAGAAGCGTTACAATTTTTTCTAATTCTTATATAGATTTTTTCATTAGTTTGCAATAAAAGTCATCAATATGCTAAAGTGAGTTTAAAGTATTAAATATCGGCTCTCAATATTATAAAGTAGTATTAATAGGATTAAAGAATTATATAAGATTAATTAGCTAAAATATATAAATTCATATTCTTAACGTTTCACAATTTGCGTACATGTCATGTGTGTGCGCGCGCGCGTATGTGTGTGTGTGTGTGTGTGTGTGTGTGTATGTGTGTGTCGTAAAAATATTCTTTTAAAACGTCTTTATTAAATATTTTCAGTTATCTAATATCACTCCATCCTTCATCTCAAATGGATTTTAGGCAGACTCGTTATTTAAAGTTAAAAGAAAGCGCGATGTATGCGCATTTGGAAGATCCCGATCCCGATCTTGATCTTGACCCTGAAGGAAACTTCCTGAAAAGTCGCGCGGTTAAAATCGCGTCCGGGGCAGCGTGTAAAAGCGGTAGCAGCAGCACTAGCAGTAGCAGCAGCAGCAGCAGGTTTTCACTTTTAACGGTTCGCCGAGGGGGGGTGCGGCGCATTGTACTAGCTAGGTACATAAAAATGCATTCATTTGCATACAGGCTGTTGCCATGCTGTGTGCGCGCGCGCGTTCTCTCCTGTCCTGCACTTTTTCGCGTGCGCTCGCGTGTACGTGCTTCTCGTGTATCTACGTATGTATACGAATGTCTGTCTGCCGCGACATCACCACTATCGGCCTACGCGCACGTAAAAACGGTCTCGGCACCTGCCCATATGGTGGTGAAACGCGCGGTGTGGGTCCCATCTGGTATCGCTTAACCCAGCGCTAGGTGGAACCCCGATGTCGATACGTGGCGAAGATGATGATTATCTGGCACCTATGAGGAGGATTTCCTCAACGTACTTCTTCGGGAGAAGCCTCGTGAAGCCCACGTGCCATCAAGGTGTATCTTTTATACA
The DNA here is from genome assembly GCA_003063815.1 of Aphaenogaster rudis. Lineage (NCBI taxonomy): Eukaryota > Metazoa > Arthropoda > Insecta > Hymenoptera > Formicidae > Aphaenogaster > Aphaenogaster rudis. Next base: position 82,636 of record NJRL01000681.1, on the reverse strand, counting down.
GGAGAATATACGGGAATACCCGTTATGGCTTGGAAATTTTACAAACTGCGTTATATTTCTATTGTAAATTTGATGTTCATTTATTTCCATTATTCATTGAAATGGTATACGAAATCAAATATTAAAATTATACATATTTTATCATATTCCCCTGAAAAAGATAACGCTTGACCATCAAAAATATATTTTTTAATTAAACGGAACTGAATGTAGACCAAATTCTACCGTTGCATAAAAAATTGTTTTATTAGATTTATAAAAATATTTAAATTTTGATTATAAAAAAGATTCTAATTTCTTCCTAGATTAAAAGCCTTTTTACTGAAGCAAAATCATTTCCTAACGAATTTCCGGAGGTTTTAAGCAGTACATAGTCTCTTCCAATATCCGTAAGTGGCGAGTCATGCTAGGCGAAATGACATGCGGAATACCTAAAACCTTCGGAATATTCGTCGAGCTCCTCTCGGATGAGTGAGTACAAGTAGCGGCGACGAAAGGCATTCGTCTGCATAATTAGACGCTAGTTCGTCATTCGAAATAAACGGGGTAGGACAGCCAGCCTGCACCTGCGATAAGGCATTGTTTCCGTCTGTTTCCGGTTTACAACTATACGATATATTATAGTACACACTAAATTGTATACCTAGCGTTCTACTGTTCGTACGTTTGAATGGGAGACTTCGCGCGTATACGTGTGTGTCGTTTTACTCCACGAGAGGAATATAAAGACGGTAACATTATGAATTGCTTGACTAGAAAAGAACTGTAAATTTTCATAAAAGTATCTTTTCATTGGAAAGGCCTTCCGTTCCCGTCGTGACTATAAATTATATGACAAAGACTAAAATTTTATTCATCCAGGCCATTATTGTATATAGTTCTTTCTGAAACATTCCATATAAACTTATATTTTTATAAAATATAAAATCTTGTAATATTTTAGAGCAAAAATAATTTTAAAAATATAGAGGAAATATGAATTTTTTATCAAAAAACGATAGAGTATTCATAATATCAATCTATCCAATAAATTATTATTCTAACATTGCGATGGGCCAATCCCCGAAGAATGGTCGTAGCAGATAAGGATCTACCTAATTCGGTCATACACACGCCACCTGCATACAAAATCCTTCCCTTTGAGATTCTCGCCGTGACTACGATAGATTCGATTAGAATGCCCATGGAGTTCTATTAAGCGAAGCCCAGGGGTCCGTCATCGTAATTACGAGTGCGCAATAAATCTTAAGGGCCCACTGCGTGTGTTATATATACGATATAAATGTAGAAAGGGGAACCACTGTATGTGGTCCACCTGTGAATATTATCGCTCCATCTGATCTTCGATATGCCTCGCGAATAAACGACCGCTATAAAAGACGAATATTTTTTATATTTTCGCCTCTCGGCAACGGGGAGAGGACAAGTGCAAGATGCAACAGGGTGGTTTCAAAAATTTACATTGTCCAAATATTCCAAGACAAAATAATAACTTTATTAACTTAGCGAATAAATATAATAATGTTAACGAAAAAGTTACGCGCGCGTTTTTGATAGGAACATAAAAAAATAATATATTTATAATATTTCAGAAGTAGAAAAGCAGTATATTCTTTTTATAAATTTTTGCAGTTGTTTTTAAAAAATTATTAATCTTTTTTTATATGTATCCGTGTTTGTTATAAATATAGTCAGGAAATAAGTAGACTGTTTTTTTTAAAAAGATGAACAACGTAATTTCTTAACTGGCTTGTAATTCATACATTATGCTAGTACAATTTCACCAGTAAAATTTGACTTGAATTATCGAAGGGAGTATCCTGTTTTTTTTTTCGTCAATTAGGATATATGTCATATATTTCAATGTCGAGAAACAGAGACAAGTGTACAAAGCGCTAAAGACACTGAATTGTTCCGCGGCTTCTCAATTTCCCATATGCGCCCCTTTTATGGGCCTATAAGGTGTTCGCACGAGGTGAGTCGCGTCGTTTGAGGTCGCGTTGCGAATGCAAGAATGGTCCCCACGACGAGCGGCCCGGAATAACAACATCGGGGCCTTACACCCGTCCCGTAAGTCCCGACCCCGCTTCTATTCCGGCAAGACGCAAGGCAGGATCGACCTCGTTCCTGTGTGCCACGGAAAATGAATAAAATGGAACGACGGTTGAAACCTTGACATGCTTACAAGCATGGTCGACAAGGACCCTCGTCCATAATGTATACTATAAAAACTGTTTTTAATAAGAAAGAAGTAGACAGATTCAAAGAAGTAAACGAGATTGATTAAGGGTCGGATCTTGCTTGTGTTTTTCTAGAGGGCCCTTCCCAGCCTTCGGGAAAACTTATTTGCAAATTCTCCATCTGCCACGCAAAGCTCAAAATGTGCTATATAAAATCTATATAATTGCTGCCCTGACATCATATAGCTTTAAAATGAAAGCTTAATTTGTTTAATACCAAAGCTTTTATCGAAATTCTATTTATTCATTTTTATATTATAATTAACGCGAATTGCGTTAAATTTTGTATATCACTTCCGTTACAATAGATAACAAGATATTACCCTTTATTTATTTAAAAATGGATTTTAATAAAGTTTTAATTCGGAGCTTGCATTTCATTAATCAAAGATTCTCTTAAAAATTTATTCTCCTTTCTCATCCATAAATCGATAGATGGATACATCTATCTAGGACATCCTGTACCATTGTCAGTCTCAAATGAGCAGAGATAAAAAAATGTGAGAGAACGACGATAAACAGAACGTTTTTCGTCTTTTCTTCTTCGTGGCGTTAATAATCACTTGTCAGGGCCGCACGAGACTAATGGCGGCTGCGGCGCGAAAACCGCCATCACAATGCGGATTATTCACGGGCCCGAAACAAGAAAGATGGTACCATTAACGGTCTTGATGCGCCCCTCGTCTTGGGGTGCGGCACGGGGAAAGCAAGAAATACTCCAAAAAGTAGCGCGTGTCGTGTAGATTGTGACCGGCAAGTAAAGGGTCCTACGCAGCTCCCTAGTCTATCTAACAATAAGATCGCATCGTGATATATCTAATATACAGCGTGTGCTAAAAAACTATTCCTACAGACTTCATTTATAGATTCTTCAATTTATTTGAAGATAACTTATCACCGAAAAAATTGTATTCTACTCTAAAATAAGTGCCAAGAGGATCTTCTTAGTTTAAGAGGAGAATCTGTTAAACAGTATATTCTTAAGAATATTCTCTATAATATAATATTCTCTATATAAGAATGTTCTTACATGTTAAGGTAACATGTCTTACATTTAGAGGATATACTGTTTAACGGATTCTCTTCTTAAACTAAGAAGATCCTCTTGGCGCTAATTTTAGAGTAGAATACAATTTTTTCAGTGTACTATTAATAAAAAAATTTGATTAGGTATTATTTTACACTTTCTCAATATTTTCAATATTAAATATCTTGATAATTAAATTTATAATCTATGCACTGAGAAAAAAAAATTTGTTGAAAAACTAAAACATTTAGTCCGATACGTTCAACTAAAACATTAGTTAGTTTAACTGAACATTAGTTGAATTAACTAATTCTTGATTAAAAAATGAACTATACCTTTTTAATTCAACTAATGTTCAGTTAAACCAACTAATGTTTTAGTTGAACGTGTCGGACTAAATATTTTAGTTTTTCAACAAATTTTTTTTCTTAGTGTGTAAAATACACTGTGGAAATTAAACAAAAAGAAGAAATAGCCTTTTTACGGAGATTAATTTGCAAAAGAAAAATCTATTTTAAATCGCTTTTAACTAAAAAAGAAAGCCTCTCTGCAAACTCATGTTTGAAAAAACTTCGATACGTACGATATTGATTTATCCAATAAACACTTTTATTTAAATAGATATTTTATTAAAATAGATATCATATTAAATTTAAAAATTCTTAGAAAGACGTTAACTCTGAAACACCGAAGTCTTTTTTTTCGTCTCTCTTTCTCTGCCTCCTTTCCCCCTCTCTCTCTCTCTTCTCTTCAGGATATCCTGAGAACTGGCAGGAAAGGGGGAGGACAGCTGAGAGAGGCTCGTGTGTTACCCGATTTCTTTTCAGGACCGCGCAAACAATCACGTACGATCTTACATATGCAAACACGCCCGCCGAATGTCGCTTAACAAATAGTGTCTCCGTCGGCTCACACGGAGATTTGAAGTACCTAGGTGCCTCGGAGACATATTACCTTTCTCCCTCTTCCGACGATTTATTTGGTTACTTCGAAGGTGTTTTCAAAACTACATATTTTTCTCATAGCATCTATTTGTTTCAATTGTCGAGATAAAATTGCTGATGTAATCGTGCACCGCTATAAATTCTTTTTTAGTAAACCAATGTACCATAATATCACGAAAAACTATAAATAATATTGCACTTGTATTACAAGGACCATTTTTAAACTAGAGATTTTGTAATAATTTTATGTATAAAAGAGAGTGCTGGATTTGTGCTTCTTTGCCATTGTCCTTTAATTAAAAAAACTTATCTATATACATATTTAAACGCGATGTATATATAAATATGAAAAAGCGCTCCTTCTAAGTCGCTATCTTCTGTATTGATATATTTGATAAGAACTATTTGCGAAACATATTTTCGAACATCAAATACCGAAGCTGATAAAAAATAAGTAAGAGTGTTTATTATATATCATGTAGACAGCGAAAATAAATGCATTGCACCTTTAGTAATGAAGAACATGAATATATGTCTCTTATCCATATCATCTGCTTCCATCTCACAACAGCCATTTGTAAATCAATCTCATACCTTTAAACATCAAGAATGAAAGTGCAACGAGCACGATATCGCTTTTAAACTCTTGAAATTTTAACACGAAGGCTTCCGAGCCTCTAGAAGGAGCTGCCTGTAAGACTTATCGAGGAACTGATAACGAGTTCCCTTAACCCTCTTGTATATCAAAAAAGATCTAAAAGCAATTCAACGTCATCCTTAATATATAAGAAAGAAGAGTAACGGCCGTCGGCGTTTCAAACGCGGGAGAAACTCCAAATTCCTACCAGAGAAGATCTTCGGGACCCGCTAGGAGAAGCGGGGAGGAGGCAGGTGGAGGTCTCGTACCTGATTCTCTTTCACGTTATCACGAACACACGGACGGATGTGCACATACGCGAGCATCTCGATGTATACGCCGCGAGCGGTTCCGAAAATACTCTATTCATCGTCGCCCTCTTTCTTCTGGGCCTCCCCCCACTTTGATTCCGCACATACACATTCTCTCTCTTTCTCTCTCTCTTTCTATCGCTTTCTTTCTCTTTCCTCGTCTAAGCCTCAAGACTCGGTTCTGATTTATATTGGATTGACCCCAGGCGCACCTTTTGCTAGCGCCATTTTCTCGAAATGCTCCCCGTGAAGGGGGAGGGTGGTTTTTGGGGACCCAACCGACGACAATCAAAGCCGCATTCACTCGCTAGAGGCTACTGCTCGCTCCGTCAGCGACAGTGAGAGATTAGGGGAGTGGAGTTTGGCAACGAGAGAAGGAAGGAGACGCGCGTTTAGAGAGAAAACATGTCGTGCGACAGAGGAGAGAGAGGAGAAGACGGGCCTTGGGCCTTGGGCCCGCGCGTTATTTGGAGCACACCTGTCCCCCCGGTGATCGCGCGTGTTCCCATGTCGCGCGCCTCCCCACCATCCGTGCCTGATCTACGCGCGTTCCCCGTGAAGATGAAACCTCACGAGTGTAAGCAGGCTTTTCCGATCCACGAGGATGCGTAATTTTGGGGTCGAACTTCTGTCGAACATCTTTGAAAAAAAAAATGATACTTCTAAATACGAACCTGATTGCAAAAGATTGCAGAATTGATTAATCGCATCAATCTTAAAACTTGCCTTAGAAAAAGCCAAAAGAGATAACGAGCAATAAAAAATAAAAATTATCTTCTTCTAGACTTTTTGATCATCGAGCCCGCTCTTCTTTCTTTGTAAAAATAAAAGTAATAACCTAGTTTTATTTATACAAAGACATAGAAATTTATTTGTACTTATTTGTCTTAATAATTAAAACACATATTTAGTGATATATAACTATTTCTGATGATTAATTAGTAATATCAGAATTCTCATTTAAGCACACATAACTCGTGAAGTATCTTCTCTCTCGAGATTATAAATCATTTTGATATACCTTGAATTATTCAGACTTGAATTCATGGTCCATTATGTATTCTGCTCACTGTATTCCATTATGGACGTCGATCTTGGATATGCCGTGATGTACCAACCGGGAGAAGCCAAAGTGGAATTTAATTTTCAAGATACGATCCACTCGACGATGCGAGAGTGCGCATGAGGAAGACGGCTGGCCGACCCATCAAACAAGAAGAATGACCCATGGCCGAAAAGAGAACAAATGCGGAGGTCGATCGGGAATAAACTGGAAACTCGCGAATCGCGAGTGTGTGACGTCTCTCATACACGCACACTCGTATCCTTCAGAAGACTTCGGAGAGATATTCAGGACGAGACTCGAAAATAAGGTAGGAACAATGACGGGGGAAACGAGTCCTGGCAACGGCGTCCGAGGGGCATTTAAATGGCGGAACGCCGAACCCGAGAAAAGGGATCCTCGAGGTGGACCCACGGGGTCCTCACCTTCGGCGCAGGAAAGTTTGTATAGGACCCACGAGACTGGCCCTCCTTTTCAGCCGCCACCATCTCCTTCTCCTGCCCCCCCTTCTTTCGCCGTCGTCTTGCGAAATCTCCCCACCTCGCCGGCAGATGTACGTGCGAGGCGCACGCGTGCTTGCCCTTTTCTCCCTTTGAATCCCGTGGGCCCGCGTGTCGCTCGGATCAAAAAGGACTGTCTTACAATTAGACGAGGTTCTAACATCGCTCTCGAGGACGCACTTGTCCTTTGTTCGACCGGTCGACCGGCGAGGAAGCCCGCTCTTTCTTTCCGGACACTCCTCAACGACTCCCGATCTCACCCCTCCCGGAACCCCCCTCGCTACCGCGATTTCGTTCGCGATGCCGGCCACGTTTTCGCATGGTGCCCACGATTCTGCACCGTGAATAAGAACTAGCGTAAGCTCATGTCCGGCGGATCTCCATATTAACCCTCTCAGTACTGAGGGGGCTTATTATAATATGATAATATACGTAAGGATATAATACGAAATTATTCTGTCCGCGAAATTTCGCATAATTTTGCAGTGAGTGGTATGAACGAGAGGGAAGGTAATTTGTGCGAGGAAACTTTGGAAAGTCAATTCAATTTCTCTCAAATTAGTTTTGTTATTAATACTGAAAAATTATAATATAATATAAGTAATATAGACGCGCATATATATATATATATATATATATATATTACTCAGAAATTCTATATAACATTTTTAATTGAATAGTTTAATAAACTTAAATAATTTGATATCTCCTTTAAAGATTTATTTATATAAATTAATTATAATGGCTTTACTAATTTAGTTTTTACTTAATTGTGTGTGTGTGTGTGTGTGTGTGTGTGTGTGTGTGTGTATTCTGTTTTATTATTATAATCACAAAATTCCCACAAAATTCTGCAAAAATCGCGAATTGGTTAAAAACTCTCTCTCTCTCTCTCTCCCTCTTCTCAAGAAATTCAGTAATAAAGCTGTATGACCCAATTTCCATACAGACAGATATTAATCATGTGTAGGGACGGAAATAAATCAGTCATGCCTTGGATAAATTGTACAAATTCCGGTTGGTATTTGTCATGATGGAAAAGTCGATATTGCTTCCATTAATAATTTATCCTCGATTTGCTTCTAAAAAAGCAAATCTCAATAGACGAAACTCACGATAATAGATACATACGTTCGATTAGTGATCCATGAAAATCAGAAAGAAAAGGAAGGGTGATTTACATAAGAGGGAATCGCCTTTGCATGGGAAAGTGCTAAACAATCGCGCACCGAGACGGATTAATATGACAGATAAAAAGAGGGCACAATCCGGAAAGAGACAGAGAGACTCATGAAGGAAAGAGGGAATACGCGAAAAAAAAGAAATGAGCGCACCCTTCTCAACCATGCATAATAGCTGCAATGTGCAAGCAGGCAGGCGCCATTGTTTCGCCGGTAACTTTCAGGTCTGACGTGAGCAAGGCACAACCGTCGAGCAATTAAGCGATCGTTTACTCCCTCGAACAGAAGGGTTGTGAGATTTCTGCTATAAACGTGGAAGCGAAGTGCGATTTTCTCATGTTTCCAAACAGCTCCGAACTTTATGAAAGCCACGTGAAACTTCTAAAATGCATCTTTTGAATCTATTTGAAATTTCTATTTCTCTGACGAAAATTAAAATTTAATTGGACAATGTCTCTCAAAAACGTGAATCAATCTATGAAATTTAAAAAGATTAATCATACGTGTAGTTAGATTTAGATTAAAAGAATTGTGCATTTTAAACTTAATTTATTCAAAACCTTTTAGTGTGATGAGTTTATTTATTTACAATGTTGTTTAACATTAAAAATAAAAATTTTTGCTAATACGAACTTCCACGGTTATAAACTTCCAATTAAAAACAAAATTTATTAAATTATTTATAAAATTATGCTGACTACCTCTTGATAGTTAAATCAGATAACTAAATCTTCGACTGAAATAGAAATATATAATTAATTTGCTAACAGAATTTTATTCATTTAAAGTTCAATTTCCTGATTTCTTAATTCATAATTTTAGACATTTTCGAAATTACTCTGTTGTTCGACTTGTTGTTATTTTTGTTAAAAAATAGTTCGTATCTTTATTAATAAATATTGCTATAAATATAATAATATAACAAATATTATCAATATACTTGAATTTTAATGAAAATATAATAAAACAAACTAGATTGTCAATTAAGTCCTAAGCTCTAAGTTATTATTAATTAAACAAGAATGGTTAAATGATGCACAGAAAATATTTTGTCGGGTAAAAAGAAGCGCGAAGTTTTCAAATTCATATTCTCTTCGCATTCCGTCGAGGAGATGCGTTTCTTTCTCCCACTAATCTCGAATATCGCACTTCGACCTCTACGTCTTCACGAAACCGGTCAGCACCCACGATCTCTCCCTCTACGCGACGAAAAAAAAGAATGAACGAGGCAGGCTACTCACTGCGTCCTTGGCACCAAGAAGTTCAGCTAAACATCAGACACAGCAACCAAGAACGAATCACTTTTCCGAGAGCACGAAGTCCCACATAACACGATTTAAAGTCGTCCACACTGTTCGGATCACGCTCGAGGTATCGTGAGGCACTAAGGTGTCCGTAACGTGGCACTTCAACGGCCGCCTCTACACTGACGAAGTGGGGTGAGAGCCCGGGCCTTATGTAGAAGGGGTCCGTAGGTGAACCCACAGAACAGGAGAGACCAGCTCGCTGTCTCTGTTCCTCTCACTGATTAAAGTTCCTCTCTGTCCTTCTCACACTCGATTCCCCTTCCATAAACCTGACTTGACCACGTCGGCCACTCCAATCGCCCCAGGTGAACATCGGAGATCTAATGATCTTCGTTATTGGTGGGTGTCTCGATCGTCTGATCGTATACTTGTGCCCCTCAGCTTTTTGCGCTCAAATGCGAGATGAGTGAGCATTAATAATCTTGAATCATCGAATATAATTTTTGATCCAGGATCGCTATAAAGTATAATCTTTTGTGATCGTTCGCCGATAACTATAATTTTTTAGAAAGAATGCAGCGGTAACATTTTAAACATTATCCGCTTTATCGGTTAACAGACAAAATACTATCGGTATCTTCCAGAATTCGATTTCTAACAAAATATATTAACACAACAGAGTCCTATTAAAATCACAACTCACTCGCTTCGCGTCAAGATATGAAGATTTTGACTCAGTTGACCACAAATAAGCGAAAGCCTCAAAGTCGTATTGCCGCCAATATCACGGCCGTTGCTCCGAAAAGATGCGAGAATCATACGGTAAGATGGATCCTGGTGACACTAGGAGGAGTCCTTTGTAAACTCCCGCGCTTGGCACGTGCCAAGGACACCCGCCGTTTCCTTTTTTCGTCTTCCATTCAAAAGCTCCAATTACTCAGACAGATTCGTCCTCGATGGCGGTCTGGGTCCTTTAGTCCAAGATTCTTGACAGATCCATCACGATCCATTGAGGTCCGGTGTGACAGCTGGTGGTTTTACTAGCCGAGAATCGATAACATGCCGTTAAATTCTTTCATCCTCTCTTTTCCGTCTTTTTCCGAGATTTCGTCAGAAGGCGATTGATACGAATCAAAAATGATTTACTAAGAGAGAATCGTCGAATTTTTTACGTCCATTTTGCTGCAAATTTATCTTTCCATGAAAAAATTTAGAGTTCGTTGTTGGAATTACCTTAAAAAATAGAATGTAGTTTTTACCTAGAGAACAATATGTTATCATAAAGATCTCTAAAAGATATCTCATTTCTAAACCTGATAACTTAAAGAGACTTCTAAAAGATTACATGAAGATGTCAAAATATTATCTAATGCGCCGTTTTTTGAGAGCAGAAAGATATCATGAATATGATGTCTAAAAGATTTTTCAAACCGGCTATCTTTAAGATATTCAAAGTTCGTCAACATATAGAGTTGTTATTTATAATGTGTAAAAGAGATGTAATATATATCAATATATAAATTTCTTATTTATTATATCTAAAAAATAATATTCCAAAAATTTTTTGGGAAAATTGTCTCATTATCATAATGTAATAAACATTTCAAAATTTATTAATATTATTGTTACACGACCCAAATAGATGCAACCCATATAAATGCACAATTATGACATGTCCGAGTTTCGGTTATACAGACTTTGGTTATATAGAGAGCCCGACAAATTTTACATGCGAGAAACGACATAGCGACAGTCCTAGAATATCAGAAAGATATCTCTTTCATGAGAGTTCAAACTGATATCATTTAGCACATGATATCATAAAGATAACATTTTCAAGAAATGTCTCAAATGAGATATCTCAAAGAGCTCTCGTTGTAGATGTCTCTGGTAAATAATGATTATTAGGTACCATTTTGACATCATTTCCGAGATATCTAAACGTTTTCTTGAAAAAGTTCTCTTAAAGTTTTCATTCTGACAAGCGTGTTGTCTGGGTAAGTTACTTTATCAAGTAAATATTTAATTATTCAGACTTGTAACTTACATATACTATGTTTACGCGGCGGGGTTATGCGTTTACGTGATGACTAATATACGATAATTTTCTACCGTTTACGCGTGCGTAGTATTCTGCGATACTTCTGTTTAGAGTCGTTTGCGTCCGTATATCGCGGGTTTGCTTGCGCTGCACCCTTGTGCACCGAGTGCCAAATTCGCCGTTTACGCGAGGTATTAGCACGGGAAGTATTGGTTAATTTGAGTAACTTGCTTCAATTATCTACTCGTAAGTCACAGCTAGAGACCCCCGTTTACGCAGAGTGAATTATCGTAAGTTACGATAATTTGAGTAAGTTACTACAGAAGTAACGCTCGCGTAAACGTAGTAATAGTATAACAAAATATTTATCTTTGTCATTTGCTGCCACAATTGAGCAGCTGATCGAGATATTTTCTTATCTATAAAAAAGGACTTCACACATCGATACCGAGCTTTGACGAGACTTGACCTCGCGTGTAGCAAGCTGCATGCATCGAAGTTGCATCAGAACGTTCTCCAGACACCCGATCTATTTATCCAAGCAGGGTGAGCAAATATTATTCTTTCGTCGACCCGGCCGATCGATTCGACATCGAAACGTTCGAAACTTCGCAAAAGTTTCGCGACGGCGACGTGAAAAATGAGACACGGAACCGTCGGAAAACCGCATCGGAGCATTAGGAGATTGATACATGCGGGACAGCTGCATTCTCAGATGCCTGTAAACACGTACCTGCATGCACAAGGCACCCTATTATTAAATTTCCTTATAATCAAGTTGCAAATTAATATTTATTTCATCTTAGATTAGTTTAATTATTTGAATTATTAAATATATCACGAATCAAATTTTTTTAGACACACAAGAGAGATTTATATACATATATATATACAACAAATTTAAGTTATATATTACATAATAAACATGAAACAATTGTTATTCGTAAATTTCTTTTTTTAGTTTTATAAAGAGGTAGCAAGCTGACGTTATTTGTCGTCATTTTGACGACATTAGACGTCATTTTAACGAAAAATTATAATGTTATATAATTATTATATTATATTATTATATATTACACAATTTTATTTGCATATCGATTATTAACTATAACATTTTGCTAAATTTAGTTAAAAGACTTAACAAGCATAAACGCGCCACGCATGTACCGTGTACCTACGTACATCACTGTACGCCGATAGTAAGACGTAGATCGATGAGGGATCATGGTAGCTAATATGATCCTGTTATTTAGGAACGGACCGCTGCTGCATTACGATACAACCACAAGGCCCCGCATGTCGTTGAGGCGCGTAATTAGAAACGGTTTGCCGCATCAACGTTTATGAACACAAAGAACCCGTTCATCTAACACGCGATCGACTGTTACGCTCGTCTTCGACCAGAGCTAAAACGCGACGAGACGACAAAAGTCTCCTGCAGAAAAGCACATAAATATCTTAGTTATTTGTAGCCAAATTGAAAATGTCCATTTTCTGTTCTAAATCCGGAAATCCATTTAAAAATTACTTCTCTAAAACTAATTTATATTCTAAACTTTATATTTATTAAAAGAGGGAAAATAATCTGTTCATCATATCTTTATTATATCTTCTCGCACAACTTTTAACAATTTCTTCTTCTTAACCCTTTGCGGCACGGTGGCATTGTACATTGCCACCTTTTTATATTCGCTTTTTTACCTTTTTTACATACTTTCTAATATGTATTATGACGAATATCAAGTTTCATAAAAATCGTTCGAAAGGAAAAATGTATGCTTCAAAGGGTTAATATGAAATTGATAATATTAAGATTTGAGATATAAATTTTATTATTAATATAAAATTAATAACAAAATTTTTTAATCAAATCCAAGGACGATTAACTAATAGAATATTTTTTAGCAAGCCAAAATTTATTATTAGCCGAGGTTTTCATTCTGCGATTATATTCTTATTTCGAAACGACAAACAAGCTAAGCATATAACGTTACGAATCACCGGCCGTTTCCGAATATAGAATATAGAATATAAGTTTTAAATTTTTCCATCAAGCAAATATGTAATAATTCAGCTTTGAGACTTAGATTATTATAAAAAAATGTATTTATTATGCAACTTGCAATCACTTCCTTTTACACCTGAACAATCGGTCGAGATATTTCCCTACCTGTAATTAAACCGATTACCTAATTGATCGGCAATTCCGTTTAACGTCTAGTAAAAAAGTTACAACATTTCTTCGCAAAAAAGAATACGTCGTACTCTTTTTATAGTATAGAGGGTGGATCTTGTTTGCACGAAAATGGTTTTTTTTCTGGCGGGATACAAAATGAAGAACCCACCCGTTTTCCTCGCTTCTTCTGCCGGGTTCGCAAATTATAGCGGCGTGCGATTGTTAAGAAATCGCGGGACTGGAAATGATTCGAGAAAAAAATTATTTCGAGAATAAAGAAGAGTCTATGTGTGTTTATGTGGCATCTGCACGATGGGTCCTCTTCGTCTTCTCCTTCGCTACCTTTGTTATCCTTGTCGACGGGTTGAGTTCGCCGATTTTGATCCTTTCATTCGATTTCCCACGTTTGTATTACAGGCAACGTTTAAAGTGCAACGATGTGCTGCCGATAATCTCAGGTAAATCGCTATCAGAATATACGATGTATATTCTAAATTTTTGTTCAACTGATAATTCATGGATCATTTCTTTAACAACATTATAATATTTATAGAATGTACACATATTACTCAAATATATACTTATATAATTACGGTAAAAGTAATTTCTATTAAAAAGCTATCTTTTTTTATGCAATACCTGCATGTTGTCACGAATTATCATTCATTAAATGCGCATGCTGCGATCACGCGTAAGTAATGCACCCGGCATTGTCCGAAACAACAGGCCGAGGGCAGCTGCACTTACATTTTCATCGCGAACGATTGACATCGATTCGCTCAGAGTAAATAAGACCCGCCTTCTGAGCAATATTTTGCGATCGGGGCAGGTGCACGATGAAGTTCTTCCACGACGGCAGGTGACGGTGTGCTTTGCTGCGGGATTTTGAAATTTTAATTGTATGAAAATCAATTTAACCGATAGAGCGCTCGAGTAGGCATCCGTTACAGCTGCGAAGAAAATGTGCACGCGTGGATATATAATTAACGAGAGAACATATTAACGTCTATATTTTTACACCTTATTCAACGTTTTAGCTAAACTCTTATTAACTCTTAATAAATTGTACTCTTAATAAATTTTTAAATAGAAATACCACTTACTTTATTTTAAAAAATTCAGATTTGACAAATGATTCGAATAAAGAAATTTCTATCGAAACTTTTATTTATCAATTGCGTAACATCGATAAAAATCTTAACAAAGGAAGGCCTTCGTAAAAAAGTGGGCGGAAACAATGTCATCAGGTAGTGGAAAAATGTAAAGAGGATCGCTATGACAGCGGATGATGAACATATCACTTTGACAACGAGGCATCAATAATCGTGGGGCACGACAGCATTTATTCGCACCCCAATATAACCCCGCGAAATGCTCCATCCGGTTGCGACTTTAATCGTTTATAGTCGTTTTACTTCTGAGTCGTTAAATTCGTTATTTCTTTTTTCTCCAAAACGCATGGACCGTGTGATTTTTCTCCCTCTGGCTTCTTTTATATCAATGCGGGAGAAAGGTGCGCGTAAAAAAAATAATATAAGAACTGTAACAGTCGCAAATGTATATGTGTCGCGTTTCTATCAAACACTTCTCTTTTAATGAATAATGAAATATAGATAAGAAATATTTGAAAAATATGTCGCGAAATGCAGATTATTTAATGATTAGAGTAATAAGATTGTTAATATACTTGATGTTGCATACATCGTATAATACTAACGTTAACTAATAATGTTGCTATTAATTATTGCGCACAATATATATATTATAAACAATAGTACACATTTAAAACATACACATACACACATAATAAACTTTCATAAAATAATATATTTATCAAATATAATTAAAATAATAATCATAGATTTGTTACTCTTGCTAACTTAATAAATAATAATATAGTCTAATAATTTAATAAAGCATTTTAATACTTTAGATATTAATGTTAGCATGTACAATACAATTTCCTCCGGCAATAGGATATTCCATATAACTTCCGGAAATTGCATTATAACGCGTATTGCTAGACGAACTTTTTTACCGGATACACGTGGACAGGAGCGAGGGAGAGGGCTGGAACACAGGGTGACTGGTACACGCGACCACCCGTCGACCGAAATTGCATATTCATGCAATATATACATGACTCCCGTTCCTTTTATTTCGGAAATAATATAATAGCAGAG
>NJRL01000681.1:39096-59663 GCA_003063815.1 Aphaenogaster rudis | reverse complement strand
GATCCCTGTTGATTTTCACAAATTTCTTTTTGTGGTCCTGTGTAACCTATAATGAATGCGTGCGAATTTGATCTATATATTTTATCAGTAACTGCTTACTAATGTTCACTTATTTAATATAATCTATTGTCTATTGTAAAATTGTTTAACTTGGCTCGTGAAAGCTTTATGTTGGATGAAATTAATTTAAAATATTTTACTTCTTAGAAACTTTAAGCTTTAGAGAGATAATCTCTCTAAAGTAAACTCTATTTTAAATCTCTCTCAAATTAATTAAAAAATAATATCTGGTTCTATTTACTTACACTGCTACTATAAATAATGGCCTCCAATCTATTATCTGCCAAAAAAATATCGACATCAATCTTACATGTCTATACTATCAATCCATTAGCGCTGCACCTTTGATCTAATTAAAAGAATCTATTTATCGCAAAAAAGTTGAATATATAATCATTAAATATACATAGCGACATTGATTCTCTTTCGAGACAAGATTTTGTTTTTACGATTAAGAATAATGTCACGCATTTACGTCTCGTGCACGTCTACTCCATCTGCTTTTGCGATCTTTCTTTCTCTCTCTCTGCCTTTTTCCGTAACGCGGTTCTCTTCCACGGCGGCATGAATATTGAAGGAGACGGATAGCGGGGCTGCCTCTCATGGGAGTACGGTTGTACGCTACGCGTATGAGGATCCAGCTTCCGTTACGAAAATAAAGTACGAGTCGGACGAGAGCGACGGAGCGTGCGAGTTGACGGGACCGCACGACTAGAGAGAGAGAAAGCGTTTGATTATGCTATTAATAAAAGCAGCCGGGATCCACCGTTTAATCCTTAAATTCACGCGGACTTATGGAATATTTTCATCACATGTTAAGATATCATCAGTAAAATTTTACTTATTTCGTTCGACGAAAGAGTTAAGTATAAAAGATAAAGAACCTTCATAATTGTGCGAATTTTCAGGATAGCTAATTTGTTACGTAAAGTGTGTCATTAAAAAATGCTATATTATATTTAATATTTTGCACTTTTATAATTTGTTACATAATCTTGAAGCGATTAATGCTTAAATAATATTAAATAATTTTCAAACAGCTCCATTCATAAATTTTGTTCTTTTCTTTTACAGCGATATATCATATTTGATTTTAAATATAAAATTTAAATTTTATTTACGTCTCGAATTATTTGCAAGTTTCACGAATTCTATTCTGGGAGGAAACTTTGGCTTCGCTCTTATCTGCGGTCTCATGCAGTTCTATATCGCATCTCGCTATTTAAGTTTAATTCTATGTGACGTTTATTTCCTGGGGCTCCCGATATTTATGATATTTGCCATCTGGGAAATCGGAAGAATCGTGGGATGCAAAGATACCCTCACCTCCAGAAAGAATTTATTTTTCAGGACTATCTCGCTTTAAAGAATACAGCGGATACCATTCACGAAACCCGAGCGCTGTGGTTACATATAAATCTCACCCCGGAGCTACGTCGTTCTTAATCGGTTGAAAGCAAAGAATTGTCTTTGACAAATGCAAAAACTTGAAAATTTTTACATACTATTTCTTCTTAACAAAACAGCCACAGATGCTAACCACAGACAGCAGATAAAAACTGCCCATTTATTCAAATGTCTAAAGAGAGAAAACTTGACATATTGAACATTTCGGAATTTTCAAATGCGATTTCTCCCAAACTAAAATGTCGAATATTTCTGAACATTAAAAATATTCAAATTATGGACTGAAAAAGTTCTAATGCAGTAACAATTTCTACATTTGCAAATACATACATTACAAAATACGCAGAAGAAACCATCGGGTACAAAACAGCCCATAGAGAAAATCGATGATGGCACATGAAAATTCTATTTAAAGTGATAGAACTCTTGTTCCGAAATCGGGGAGAAAATTGAAGGAGACGCTGATAAATAAAACCTCCCCCTCATCGTTTCCTCGCATCGTTCCCTCGCGATGGCAGCCAAGGGTGGTCCTCAACGGCGGAAGGACGACAGGATGACGGGAGGAAGTGTGTGAAAGGAAGCAGGTCCCAGAACGGTCCAGTATCGCCACAGGAGGTCCGCCGTATTGGGCCCGATAACGAGCTCGCATTCTCGAATCAAGTCCCGCATTGTCATCCCGTATTCATCGTGTATCATAATACGATACATCGGCGAGTATTCATCGCCAGTGTATCGCATTATCCTGGCCGCATTATTATACCGCTGTGCGAATCCGCTGCATGATCCTGCCTACGTTTATCCTTTCTTCCTGTCTACCTTCCTTTCCTGCCCTTCTTTTTGCCTTCCGCGCCTCTTTCGCTCGAGTAAGTGAAAGCATCTGGGCTTGTAGTACCGTTGCCCTGGGGGAAAACAGGACCGACTCGTAATTGGAACGATAGCTGAGAGAAGCCGTATATACAGTTAACCACAGTTGTACACGATAGCTGAAACAAAAGCGCTGTTTTTTAAAAAAATATACTTCAAGTTTCTATGTGATCTTGTAGAACGCTTGGAGAATACGGCCTCATTAAAAGTTAAGGCGCCAGTAGTCGTCTTTACAAATATTTCCGAAGTTTTTATATTGTATAAAAATAATTGTTATAATCGTATTTTTCTCATAAACTAATTCTTCTAATCACATTTGATAATATCTAGAGACGATTAATGAAATAATATTAAAAAATATTTATAAATGTTTCATATATTTTTATTTCGTACTTACGGGACATCTTTCACGCCATTATATCTTTATAGAAAGATTATTAAAACTCCCGAACATTTTAACATACATATAATATTTTTTTCTTCTTGAGATATTGTATGACATACATATGTCGCACATTTTGATATATGATAAAAATATTGCTGCGTAACCCAGGGTTTTTCCATTACGAGAAAAAGGGTTTCCATGTGAAAGTCGATCCATATCTCCAACATGAGATCGAGAAATTTTTTTGTAGCTCAAAAAAGAAGTTCATTAGTCACTGGACAGTTATTTGTTGGATGAACGAGAATGCGCGGCTCCATTGTTGAGTGCCGATCGCGAATCGGGGTGTATCCCACGGTTCCCCGCAAAGTGAATCGCGACGATTGATCGACATATTAAGGGCAATGAACGAGCAACATTTCTTTGAATCGCCATATGGCAAGACTTAATAAAAGCTACCAGCAACTGTCAGCTCTAGTTTTGTCGAGCTATATTGATGTTTTATATTATAAAAACGCTTTCAGAACAATTCTGTCAACTTTTTCAATTCTGAATAAGCAATACTATTATACGATGAGTTATATTTTATTTATGAATCTTTTGACCAATTCAGAATCGAATTTTTCTAGGGAAAATGTCGAGGGTGATTATGATGAGTTGTCAATTCTTCTGCATTAAACGTATTTTTAACAGATATTTTTTGCATATTATAAATATTCCTGTAAATAATACCTAGAAATTTTTTCGCAAGTATGGGAGAACTTTTCTTCCAACAAAAATGTATATACATTAATAAGTAGAAATGTATATAATTTTCTGTGCAAGCGCATACTTAAATGTTAATTCTATATTTGAAATATACTGAGGAAATAAATGGTTTGCGATCTCCATTAATGGAAAAAATTAATGGGAAGGGTCAATTTTCCTGGTACATTATCGTACTGACCGCCACTTTTACCGCACATTCGCCGAAAAATGCCGCATGTCGACCGCGCGTATGTCGTCTCGCGCCGTTAATATTCCGCCGGTGCACGTTAAAAATGACGTCGGCGGGATAAGCGTGGACGATAAGGTGGCCCGTAATTAGCTTCTCGACATTACCGTGGCGAGTGCCCTCCTCCTCCCGAGCGATTCGAAGGGGTCCGCCGCCGAATGTGCCGGTGCATTTATTCGGCTCGCATTATGCACGTGTATGCACGCCCCCTCCCTTTGTGCCGAGGTGGTCACAACCCTTGACATATATTACGTGGACTGTGCAACACCACGCGGAATACCATGAATGCGTAATTTACTTTTAACCGCTGACCGTGTGGGCCACCGTCGCCGCCCCCTACGGCCAAGGGGGGTCGGCCGGCGGCGGTGGTGGTCGACGGGTATAACGGAGTTCACGCTCTGTTAAACCGAAAGGGAGTGCTACGTACCCCCGCGCGTACTTGCCCGAATATACGCCGGCTATGAAATTGCGCCACGTGTTGTAACTTTTCTACGACCCCCTCACGATACTATCGACGCTTCGGTACAATACTTTGTTGCCGATCCTATCTGCTTGACGCTTTAAAAACACTGGAAGATTCCTTATCAATCGCGAAGCATGTATTATCGATTATGTATTATCACGCGATAAAGAGCAAAAATAAATTATATTTTTTCTCTACAGCAAGACATCAATGCTGGCAATATCATTTATTATGACGATCATTTCAAGTTTTTTTCGATATACTTTGTTATAAATTAAAAACGCTTTCTTATTATAATTCAAATTTACAGGTTTTTATGGAAATTATAAATCCTGAAAATGATAATAATATTGATAAATATTATTTCAAAGTTCGGTATTTTCCTTTCGTTGTTGAGTGTAAAACTTATATTTTATTTAATATATATATATATATATATATATATATATAATATAATTATATATTATTATCTAACAATTCTCTCAGGATTTCTCTTAACAATATTCATTTTTATTATTAGCGACATTTGTCATTTTCGGTCGATATTTGTATCACAAATTTTATGAACAAATTAGCCGACAAAAAGCGATGACAGGGTTTTTACCGAGCATAGGATAACGCGTAAAATTATTCTCGTACTGTCATCTCATGTGTATGCGAAAGAAACGAAATGCTGAAGAGAAGAAAGTTCGAAGTGGCGGGTGAGCACCTCTCCGGGCGAGACGTCGTTTTCTCCGTCACTAATTGGCGGGAATGACGTATGAGCTTTATAATTGGCCGAACGAGGGGTGAACCGAAAGATAGAGAACTATTCCTCATTCTCTACCAAAGAGATTTATCAGCTTTCCTCACTTTTTCTTCTCGAGAAAAACGGAACGTTAGCTGTGTTGGCCTTGCCCTCGATTCTGTTGTGGCCCTTATAAGCTTCCGTTTACCTTAAGAAACTAATTTTAAAAAGATTTTTCAACTTTTTACAACATATTGATTCGAGAAACCCAACGATTTCTTTCTAATTTCCGAGATTTTTATCATCAAATCTAAATTAGAATATATTATTCCTATCACATCAATTCTTACTTTTTTTATTAAAATTAATATAGTTTCATTAAAAATACAGGTACAGATTAATAACCAGTTTATGAATTTTTACAACGTAATGCCTTCCTCGAAAGGTGATGGGGGAAACAGCCGTCCAGTTTTTCTAGAATTTATGGTCTGTCCAAGTATTACTTTCAATTTCTTTGGACGACGACTTGCGATCGCGATGAAATCCACACTGGATCCTTTGGATGCTCTAATTCGATGGCGTCACGGTGGTGGATGACCGCATTTGCGGTTGACTTTTTATTTGCTTCAGGAACCGGTGCTCGTCCTCGACCGTGATCGTCTAGAATGATCCTAGTAGAATACTTTTTCGCCTCCATCGTCAGATTTGGAGCAACCTGAATTGCTTTATTTATTCTGGCATCATACGAAAGCGATTTTGTTTGTTATCTGCAGTTTGAGAAAAACCTCTGGGATTTTTTTATTCTTCCTAAATTAGAAATAAATTATAAATAAATTATGAACAAAAAACGCTTTTCTTGTTGGATATATAAAATTTATTGAAAAATTTTCCTTTTTCATTTCTTTTTTCCCTGGTCTCTCTCTCTCTCTCTCTCTCTCTCTCTCTCTCTCTCTCCGTTATACCAATATTTTATTTACTTTTCTAAAAATAAGTTGCTATTATATTTTAACTTAAAGTTATATACACTACTGATAATTTTTAATAACCATATATTATAGAAAATTGCAGGTTATACATCAGGAAGATTATTAAAACTCTATTCTAAGCAAATTAAATTTTATAAAACAAATTTATGTTTTCATATCGACTATTCTTTGCAATGAGAGTGCTACTGTAACTGTAACAACGAACCGACCGTTAGCGACCTGCCAAAATCATCGTCGACGCTCTCAGGCCCCCTTGTCCTTTTGATCGTCCTTAACACGATGGCTTCACGGTGACCGCGCAATGGTCACCTCGGCTTTCCACGCCGTGAATTCATCGTTCTTCGCCGAAATTTAAGGCGTCACGGTGCATTTACGCGTCAGAATTCCCCTCGCGAGCTCGCGAGGAAAGGCAAATTCGAAAAGAGGCTCGCGACAATAAGTCAGTCTGGAGCCTCTATCGATTTGTAACGTTTCTAAGCGTCGCCATGCTTGATTGCAACAAAAGAAACGCGACGAGTTATAAAATTAATTTACAGAGCTCTTGATCAAGGAATTCATTAAGCTTTATTAAGGATTCATTAAGCAGTGCAGAATTTCATGCAGAATTTCATCAAGGATCGCCAGCATTGGTCTTCCTTGCCGCCGGGCAAGGAGCTGACCTGGCGTAAGACGTAATATGCACCCGGTGCATATCAAATCGCTTCGTAACAGTCCCTCCGTAACCGTAATAAGATGCGACAGACTTTACGCGTTACTGACAGACGCAAGGCGCAAGGTGGTGACCGAAAGTCGACGACGAAGTCGAAATGGCCATCCGGAAGATATGGAAATGTTATGGAAAATAGCCTAAACGGCGTTTCCACGTGCTCGCCGTGCTCTCGCAGATGTGTAGACGACACCACGGGCCACACGATCATCGCGTCATGGTTGTGAAGAAAACCGCAGATGCGGTTTCACACGACCCCTCCTCGCGTTACAGAACGTTGGACATTCACCAGGCCCAGCGGCAACACGGCCCCCGAGACCCCTCACGGACTTTGGTCGCCTTGGCTTGTTCAGTTCGAAATTCTCTCGAAAAATCACAATAACTGAAAAAACGAAAATAACCGGGCATGCATTGCAAATTAAATCCAAATTTCCTGCGATTGAACGGCGGAGAAGAACGAACCCGTTTGTACAAACAAAACGCGAACAGGTTCTTCTTCGACGGTTGATAGACCTGTTTTTCCTTCGTCGTGTGGAAAAGTAAGAATAACTCTGCTCGAGTTGAGAGAGAGATAAGAAATTACATACAGAATTTGAAAGAAGTGAAGAAGTCGAACTTTTACAAGAATTTAAAATGCTTTCGTAGACAATATTGATATTGACTGTGGCAATTTTGTAAGTTTCACGAAACTCAGAAACTAGACTTTTAGCCAAGTTGAAGTAAATTTTGAATGTGCGATTCGTCGGGGATGAGAAATTCGACTTTGCAGAGTGGATGCCTATCAATTCTTCTCCTAATCCGCCTATTTCTCACGAACGACGTGACAGATTTATGCATATCCCCGTATGTCCTGTTTATATTCTCGCATATGTGTCCTGACTCAGCGTGTGCCAGTGAACGCTGAAATTTCCAGGGGATTTCGAGTTCCTTGGCGATCGCGTAGCTCGCTAAGGAACGCGACAGAAAGAGAAAGAGAGACGGGAGGCAACAAGAACAGCGAGCTGCGGGAGAACAAAAGTGCCGGACGGCGACAACGACGACGGGCGTCATCGCGCGGGAACGACACGGTCCGCGAGAAAACGCTTCAGGCCCGCCTAATAATTCTCCGCGGACGACACGCGACGTGTACGTGTCACGGCGTCGCGACGCGCGCGTCCGTCTCGCCGCTGCTGGAACGGCGGGAGCTCGCGAGTTTATATCTCTTCTTTTTTCATCTCGAGAAAACAAGACGATACCCCGAATGCCGAAACGGGAAGATCCCGCACGAAGAGAACCGGGAAGAGTCTCGAGAGACTTCGCACTATGAATCCCGGAGATCTCAACGGTGGCGGGATATGGTGGACCGCGATTATGAAGATGCGCACTTTCTTCACGTGTTTTAAGAAAATATCAATAACTTTGAGTGATCTGGGTGAAGGAGAAAATACAGAAAAATTATTTTAATACGTAGACATGTAGAAAACATGCAAAACGTTTAAAACTATACAGAAAATATAATGTAGAAATAAATAAGAACATTGCGATGAGAATTGTGAACGGATGGTTGATTTGCTACTTTATTTTACGATCCTAATCAATAAAGATGGGCCTCAGAGAGATTGCTTCTAACTACGATCAAATACGATTAATCAATTGTAATTGGATTAACTTATTGACATATTTTTTTTACAGATGAAAGCCTTGCCAAACATTACAGATTAAAATTTTCCCATCAAATCTCAGCAACCTACATAGCGATGTTTTCGGATGCAAACTGCAAATTCATTGGAACACCTGCTTCCAGAAAATCATCTTGTATGTAAAATGCTGCCTTCGACCCACAAGATTATTTGCACTTCCTGCGAAAAATAGACGATCGCAACTTAGACTGCTACCTTAGCGCGAATTATGAGTCCAACGAGTCTCGCAGCGGAAGCGAATGGCGCGATTGTTCTGAGCGATGATGGCGTTAAGTGTTCATGAATTGTCGCGAAATCGACCCATACGACGTCGCGTGGGTCCTCGCGGTTTATTATCGCCGAAATAATTCGGCTTTAAGCGGCTCCAAAAGTGGCTGGCTGGCGTTTTATTGGGCCCAGCAGCGAGAGTGACTTTGGGTTCGTAAAAGCTCGCATAAATAAAATCACAAGATGATATAATTATTTCATGTGCATCCACGCGTGCCACCGACATCGTTTCTATTTCCTGAAGTACACAGGATGATTACAAAATCACGAATGTTCCGAAGAAAATAGATTTAAACTTGAGTAATGATTTTTGAATCATCATTAATATTAAGCTTATATAATTAATCTGTCAATTATATATTATCCACAATTACATTATATATTATCCAATTACATTATATATTATCCAATGATAATACATATTATATATTATACAATGATAATACATATTATATATTATACAATGATAATACAAAAATAAGCCTCGCTCAAATTTACTCGAAATGTAAAATATAATTACTTGCTTATTTCCTCAAAATCCAGTAAAAATTTCTGAAAGAAAAATTTTAATTTAATTCTTGATATTAAATAATTCCAATGCTGTTCCATGGCATCACGCGTTGATGTTTGGCATTGAAACAATCGTCACTCTTCTTTTTTCGTACATTAATGTCGGGACGAAGAGTGCGTAACTTTGCGACGACGTCCCGTATAGCGCGGTCAGCTGTCGGCACTCAGTCGCCCGGCTTTTAACGCACTTTCGACCGTTTCGCGTCATAAAATTACCATCTTCTTTTCTTCCTATTTCTTCTGCATCCCGACGCCGCGATGGGAACGTCACGAGCGACGGTAACGGCGAAACGAGCAGTTCGCCGCACGCGATTTGCTTACGCCGACGGGATCGCGTTCGCGCATTCTAATTTTACAAGCGAAGGCATCAATCTCGCATAATTGAAAACTACATTGAATTATTTTCCAAGTTTATCTTTCCGGCTCTCGCGTTGCCAATGTTGACAAACGCAATAACTGTGTGAGATCCATCGGTTACTCACAAAAGAAGGATATAAAAGTTTTGAAATTCAAATTAATTAAAAGTTTCAATAAAATATATACGTATATCTGTTTGTCCGTTAATATTGTTTCTATTTAAAAGTGTTTCGCTCCAAGGGAAAAAGATTTCAAAACACTGCACTAGAAGATCCTAAAAATATTTTTACTGTGCCGTAAAGATTCTCCCGCTGGTGCAATCTCACCTCAACTCGCGGCATTATACTTTCAAAAAGTCGTTCCACAGAGTTGTCGTATTAATCATCTGGAAGAGGGAATAAAATTTCTCAGGGCTCGTACTATTTGATATTGATCTTGTATTGGGAACCGGATCAGAGAGAGAGAAAGAGAAAAAGAGCCGATGGGGCAAACAATATCTGGGGTGTAACGACGGATTATAAGGGATCAGAAACGACCTTTACCCAGTTTACAATTCAAGGGTGGGTTTTACATTTTTTTCCCGAAGGGCACACATTTTCTCGCGACTCTAATATTTATATAAGTCGCAACGGTTTTAATATTAATTGCGTCTTCCCGTCGTCCCGACCTTTCATAAAAAAATTATGAAGTGCTGCTTTATTGACCTGTTAAACAAACAAAGTCATAAAAAACTAGGTTTTTTTAATATGGTTTTACTGTGGAAAAAGACTGAGGTTTTCAAGACAAGAATTAACTGCGCCTTTTTCTAATTTGATATTAGTATCTCAACGTTTCAATAAATTACAATTGTTTAGAAACGCATAAAAACGCGTTTGCAAATATTATATCAGAATTTTAAACAACGAGAGAATCGAAATAAAATTATAAATAAAAAATTGTAAAAATTACCAAAGAAATTTCTAATTTGTAGAAATTTTCTGGTTATCTACTCTGATCTAAAAAGCATTTAAAAATACAAAGTAGCAATATTATTGTTGCAATAATTTGTATTTATAGCGATAAATAATATTTTTATTAAAAATATATGTTATAGTAAACCATTAATTTTTTAAATTGGAACATCTTTTGTCAAAACGCTAAATTGGGGACAGAAGCTATCAGCTAACAAGAAAAATGGATAACAAGATCCTCTGCTCAACGTTTATTCTTTCCGGATCGTTCTGAATGGTCGACCCTGTATATCGAACATTGTGAAGGATACACGACACCCCTGTGTAACGAGATACCAGCCGCCGGTGCGAGGAGAAGGATGAGGAGGAGGAAGATGATGAAGAAGACCTGTGTTCTGGTTTATAAAAATTGCTGCTGGAACATATCCTTGAAAGCCGAAACCACGGGAACGCCGGCGCCCATACGTCACCGCTAACATGCTAATTTTTTCGTTAACACGTTAACAAGAACACAATGATACATGATTTATTCGTTCTTTCATTATTTTGTTCTGTTAAATTTCCGTTGAGCAGTAATTAACTTTCTAAGATGTCCCATGACAAACTTTTGATCTTATATTAGATTATAAATGGTCTAGCTAGGCAAGCTTAGTCAAAATTGCACAAGACTATTAATCTTTACATAAATGACTATTATTTTAAATATTATTCGTATATTAGACTTAGCTCTGTTAGATTTACCCATACAAGAATGACGTTTCATAATTCTTTTGTGCAAAAGAAGGATCTTTTGCACTTTACCCAATCATCGTACAAACCTGCCGAGAGCATATTGCATTAGAGTGACACCGACAAAAATAAATCGATTGCCTCACCTCGCTCTGTGCGTTGCGGCGCATCTTAATAAAAGCGCGTGCACATACGTCCTTCCGCCTCTGAGGCTCCCGGTGGCCATTTAGAAACCAATGAGCTTCTAATGAAGGTGGAGCTTGCGACGGAAATCTCCACCTACTCTTAAAACGCTCTATTTCCCTCCGCTTGTCGGCGACGAGCGACACAGCACGAACCGAGAGAAGATCGCGAAGAGCGCGAGAGAACGAGAGAGGAAGAGAGAGACGGAGGTGGAGAGCCGATGAGGACCTTTAAGTACGTCTTAACTCGGCCAAGTCAGTTGGCATCTCGCTGCCCGAGAGTAAAATGACGCCTTCGTTTTCGAGCGTGATCTCGCGCGATCAGACGAACCCGATCGACGCGTTGTAACGTCGTTGTAATTCCGACGTGGAAGTTACGAACCGCACGTCGTGCCCGCGCTTAACGCAAATTGGAATCTGTGACAGACATATATCGATCCGTTAAGTTCGGAAGTGAATAGAGAACTATCGCGAAGTTTGCTTTATGAGATAAAAGTTGGTCCAGCGGAAGTTGGTGAAAGAGCGTGAGCGAAAGTGGGGTGGTCGGCGGATAGCAGGTACGTCAGGGGAACTTTATGGTCGAAGTTAGAAGGCATAAGATACTAACGAACTCGATCGAAGCTCGGCAGAAGTTGCGGGGAGTAAAATTACGTTGATTGGAAAGCGCCAATCTGAAACTTCAACTGTATCGTAAAATTTCAGAATCGGGGACCCCGTGATTTTGCGCAACAATGAAAACGAGATTAATTTCTAATCGTTAAACTTAAATTCGGCTACGTACTTCCGTAAATATATCGCAATTAAGGACTAGACGCTAATAAACTGTATAGAGTGCGACATCATCATTAGTCAAAGAAGCATAGTCATCCTTTCGATTTTTATTAACTTACTTACTCGATTTTATCAATATCTTACTGAGACAAGAATTAACAAGTGAAAGAAATAAAAAAACATTTAGAATAATGTATCCGTAATCGGTGATCAAAGCTGAGGTCAAGTCATGATCGTCGTCGCGCGATAAAATGCCAATTGGCGGGTACCGCAGTTTAAGGGTTAATAAGCTTAATCGACACTCGATAAGAATCACCTCAGCTAGGCTATTGGTGGTCTAGCATAAAATTCAGATATGTCACGAGATTTTTCAGAAATCAATTATTGCTTTCAAAAATTCTATTGAGAGAATATACGTACATTTATTATTATAAATTTACGCTTTATTATTATAAATGTACGTATATAATTGCATTTTGGACAACATTTATATAATTATATTTATAATTTGTAAATATAATTGCTTATACGCATTTGTAAATATCATATTTAATATTTATCTATATTAGCAAGATGCACATATACACAATACATCTAATATTCGATTAACAATGTAAGTACCAAAAAAATAAAAAGATAATCATAAAAAGTTGTCAATTTGGGAAAGATTTAACGAAGATCAAAGATCTATGTTTTTTAGTAATAATTGGGACAGCCAGAAATTTTTCTAACCAAAAAAGTTTTAATTATTCCGTTCTAATTATTATTCGGAAGGTGAGAAAATTCGAGACCTCGGAGTCCGACGACAACCAGAAGCCCGTAACGAATCGTAATTGAATTGGGACGCGTGCGCGGATTGTAACCGCCTGATTACGTTCATAAATCGAAATTAGCATATTTTCCGACGGCGAGAAAACCATGACAGACGAATGTGACAACGAGACGCGCGTGACAAATCGGAAATTGGCTGACGGATGTGTATTAACATGTATCTTCGTAGAATTACTGCGATAAGTGTAATAAAGCATGTGCCTGGGACAAGAATAATTTACAAGGAGATAATTCAATTCGTTCTGCGCTATTCTTGCGGTTGAGATTTCACCAGAGATAATTTTAGAATTATCGATTGTAGTTAATTAATAGAAACGACAATTTATAATAAATACAGAATAAAAGAAGGTGTTCGCGTATATAAAAGTATAATTTATTAACAGCGATGCTGGAGGATTCATTCTTTTCTGTTGTATATATTTTGTTAATCATTTCTCTCGTTGGATCTTTTTGTAAAAATCTGCTTGTAAAAGGTGTTAATTATTTTCATTATGCTTACTCTTATTTCACTTCTAGTAATAATTAAATAAAAATGCGTTCTATATTGAAATGTACTTGTACTTGTTTACTCGCTACTTTTCGACGTCTATTACACATTTTCCATAATATTTTTACATTGTGGAAAGTTCTTAAACTGCCAAGTAGGCACATATTTCATCATGAGAACGATATCAAATTATTGTACTTTGTCAACGGTACTTGCGCTTTATATATATTAGAGTCGGTTAAATTTGCAAGACAGATATACTAAGAGAGAATTATTTATATACGGTTGAAGTATGAACGAGTTTCGAACAGTCTGCGAACACTTTGCGACCGCTGGCACGTGGCCCTAATTGCACCGTCACGCTCGAGCTCGAAAATGCTTTAATTAACATTTCCCGAGACAAATTACGCATAAACGTGCCGGTACCATTCGCATATCTCGCTCTGCCGTAAATAATCATCCTTTAACGATCGCGTACGTTACGTCGATGAAACCTTTTATCTAAAGTCTTTCGCTAAAGGATTCAATATACTAGCTCAACGTGTGTATATATATTTTTTATTTTAATTTAAAGCAATTAATAATAACTGAGAGATAAGTAGATTTAGAGATTAGTTTTTAATTTTTAAAAAAGATAATTTCAAGAACTTTAGTTAATTTTAATGAATTGCTTTGAACCATTATCTTGCTATTATGTTTCTCGTTCACATTATGAATAGACCTAGATTCTAATACGTCACATCTCTATTTAGCGCCACACTTAGTGCTAAATGCGGACGCCCAATTCCAAATTTTAATCGCCCGATACGAAGATTGCGTTCAGGGTCAACGTGAGATAAATAGCATTACCCGATTTAACATTAAACGCGTGGCAAGAATACGTGCTACAATCAAGCCAATTCGCGAATAATGTTACAGTAAAACACGGCCATAATTCATAACACTTATTGCTATGATTTCGATGTCACATTTTATCTATGGTTTCTCAGATGGAAAACATCATAAATGCTGCAGATTAGTTCGCCAGATGTAAAGAAGAGAAAAAAGAAGGAGAAATTATTATTAAATCGTGCAATTAAATTTTTAGATATAATCGAATAATTATATTACAAGAATTTATCATAAATTATTACGTTGTTGTTATACATATATTAATAATATTAATTATACTATAATTAAAATATATTTAGGAAGAGAAATTTAGCAGTGTAAACTTCTCTCTCAAGTAAAATTAATAAATATAAGAAATCGATCAATCAGCTATAATACTTCTTTTATCTCTCTCTTTCTTTTTATGCTTACCAAAAAATATAGTCACGCATAATAAATAAGTAGACAAAAATTATATGAAGTACCATATTAAATACGAAAAATATTACTCCCGAACTTACTTAACACTAAAGCTACCGACAATTTATATATACCTATTTCTACCGAACCGGATCATATGCAGTATATTAAGAAAAAGTCGTGAAGTTAATTGAGGAAAACGATAACATTAAATGTAGAATTTTTATCAAAAGTTTAAAAACGGTCATTTGACCGGCGGTGATAGTTTTAGTGTTAATCAAAAGTTTAAAAACGGTCATTTGACCGGCGGTGGTAGGTTTAGTGTTAAAAATCCCTCGCAATGTCATAAGGTCTTTGTTTTTTTATAATACATCTATAATTCGTACAATGGCATCGTACAACAGTAGCACGTGGACATACAATATTGCGCCTCTCACAATATTTACACTGTAAACGTTTTACTTGAACATCATCCAAAATAGAACAATACAAACGTGCGTCTCGACACACATCTCGGATTCATCTCGCACACGTCTTATACGCATTCGCGAATTGGCTCGTCCAGATTATCTTCTCGTATTTTGAATTTCCACTACAATTCCGAGCCTCGCTAATATTAAGTTTCTGGCTGATATTTTGAGATCCCGGCTGAATAATCATGTCGCGTGAAATTAAACCGCGAGTCTGGTCGCGGCTTCGTTTCGAGACGGATTACATCGCGTTTCAACAGTGTAGTACAGTGCAATTCATTACTAGTAATAAAATGACAATATAACTTTATAAAAAATATAACTTTATTTTGCCAATTCGAATGCAATTGTGTGAACGTATCAGTATTTCCACAAAAGTCATTTTTTCCCCGCAGGTGAGATTCTGTCTCGCGAAATCGAGACGATGCTCGCGTCGACGCGGCCGATGATATAAATACGTGGAAGCGAAGGATGTGTTAAAAAATTGAAGACCCCGCGAGAGAAAAGCGGAGGACTTGGCAATGGGATCGTATTGATTGTCATGCCGACGTGCGGATAAGTACGCCGGAAGAGAGCGCGGGAGAAAAAATGTTGACCGCGACGGACGCGGAGCAAGGCGCGAACAGCAGCGTGATAGTGTCGCAGCTCGCGAATTCGCACACCCCGCAGGACTTCACGGTCTCACGCCTGCTGTCCACGCCGACGCACTCCTTGGGTAAGGAATACGAATGCAACACTTTTTACATCATTGTGTAAAATGGCACGTTATTTAATTATCTGCACTGAGAGAAAAAATTTTTTAAAGAAAAAACTATATTTTCTTAAAACCATATCTTTTGATACAAGTAGGTATCTTGTTTGTCCTATTTAAGTAAAAATATTTAGTTTTAAGTAAATACACATGTTACCTTAAGTATATTATTTTGTGCTTTTACATTTTTTACATTTAAAAATAAATATTTATTATTTATAAAATAAATATTATATTTATAAATATTATATAATATATAATATTATATTTATAATATTATATAATATTATATAATATTATATTTATAAATATTTTATAAATAACCTAATAATTAAATTATTATTACATTTAACTAAATTGTTTTCTAATATTAAAAATTCTGATTATCTTGAATAATAAAAATGATCTAATAGTAAATATTTGCTAGAACGAAAAAAAAATATTTAATTAAAAATTATAAATATTATAAAGATTATAAATACAAGAAATTTTAAGACTTGAATACAATAAAGAAGCTATCAGAACCCACCGAGTAAATAATTTTTTTGTGTTAAGTAAAATTTTTTGTATCACAAAATATTTTTTCTCAGTGTGGTTATTTATTATTAATTAAACGTAATGAAGCTTGTGAAGGACTTTTTAATGGGACTTCTTAGTAGTAACTTGCGAATAGGAAACGGAAAGTTATTATTTCCCCTTACTTTCCATCGCTAATTATTCGAAAATAGCGTGGGTGCTCGATATCCTTACTTTGTATAGCTAGGATTTCATTATAATTATAATATTATGAAATTGTAGATGTATATATGTTATACACATAATTTATTTAGATGGAATCTTATGGAATATGGAAAATGCATTACTGGCATGAGAACGCAGCATCCATTGCGAATGATTTAATCGCGTCCCTTCGCATTTAATTCGCGGTTCACGACGCACTTGATTTCATCGAAATCGCGCATTTCCAGTCATGCTGCTCGCATTATGCCGCTTTGATGAATGCCCAAGTATAGTGGAGTCATTCAAAGAATGGCCGCGGCTGTTAGTCGACCCGCGTGCGCGTTCCTTTTTTCCCCCCTTTTTTTTCTTTTTTTTCGGTACAGGACGCCGGTATCGCGAGCGGCATCTTCGAGTCCGCGCGTTTCGCTGTGCGATAGAGACCGTTGAGAAAAATAATTTCGCATTCTTCTCGCGGAGCAACGCGGAGCGCGCGAAGAGCACATGATTCTAAACGAGATTGACGTTCGCTCTGCGAACGATATTTCTATTATGCCAGGATTTTGATACTTTCCGTCGTAATAGTGAAAAGTTGAAAACTTTTAAATCTCGAAAAGTAAAGCAAGTTATACAATCATTTAACGTGCATATACGATAACAGAAATTATATATATAATAATAGTCTATTAAAGAGTACAAATACTTAAGAATGTCTAATAATAACTAATATCTGTTTAATATATAAGGCCCTGCGCACAATGGAGGAATATTAGATATTAGGAATAGGAATTAAAATTTTAGAATCAGTTTTCTCAATGAATATTGAACGTAATGCACAATGGATATTAATAAGATATAAGACATAAATGTGTTATATGAAACACAACATAACTTATTATTTATCTATAGTGTTTATTGAGGAAACTGATTCTAAAATTTTAATTCCTATTCCTAATATCTAATATTCCTCCATTGTGCGCAGGGCCTTCAAAGAATATATATATACAAATGTTTAATAAAAAGAATACTTAAGAGAATATAGAATACTCTATAAATATAAATAGAATACTCTAATAAAAAGAGTACAAATACTTAAGAGAATGTCTAATATATTATTTTAGATAATTGAAAAAAGGAATTTATAATTATAAGGAATTTATAATTCGAAAGTCGGATTAAGAGCGAGATGTCGCTGATAATTGCTGATTATGCGTTTCGCAGATTGCAGCGAGACTTCTTCTGCTGCTGGGAACAGAAGACCTAGGAGAAGCAGGACGACCTTCTCGGCGCAACAGTTGGCCGCGTTGGAGAGGGTCTTTGAGAAGACGCACTATCCTGACGCCTTCGTCCGCGAGGAACTGGCGACCAGAGTGTCTTTATCGGAGGCCAGAGTGCAGGTAATGCATTGCATTACTATTCCATACTCTAAATGATAATCTAATGCATACTCCAATATGGTAGACTGAGACAAGTATAAAAATAAAAAATTTTTTTTTTGGTAAATTCATTCACAACCCGTAAGCACGCGCGTGGGAGTCAAACTAATCCAGATAAAAGCTACGAATTTACTCTAACCAAAATATAAAAAAATATTATTAAAAATATAATTTTTTAAATTTCTAATGCTTGAAAATTATTATTTTATATTTAAAACATGTCTCAGTTTATAATTATTTATAAATAAAAATAAAAACTTTTGTTTATACATAAAAAATAAATTAATTAAAATGTAGGTCAAATTGACTCTTACGCGAGCACTTACATCAAAAAAAAGTCACGCGAGCACTTACGGGTTAACATAAATTTTCAGTAAATATCTGGTATACCAGAAATCTGTCCAGAAATTTGTAGGAAAATAATTGACTCTCTCTCTATATATATTCCTCTCTTTATATTTATTATTTTATTTAATATATATATTTAAAGTCCAATCAAAAAAGTCAATAGGTTGTCACTTATTGTTTCATTCTACTTTATTTTAATATTTTAACTTCTAATAATGCACGATGAGGCTACATTCATTACATATGAATACTTGTATTGCTTAAGAAGTGATCCTTTTTTAGATTTTAGACATTTCTATTTATAGTATAGAGAATAAAAGCGTTATTGGTGCGAAACAATTAGGAAATCATTTCTTCGAATGCACAGATCATCCGACAATCTATTTGAAGCGTTGATAATTTGTCTTACTGTGCAATTTTGATCAATAAACACATTTATATCACAGTCTCTTTCATTTGTTGGCTTTAGAAGTTTAAATATATAAATAATAATAAGATTAAATATATAAATATAATATATAAATGAAAGGAGTTAAATATCGCTAATTGCCTCAAGGGACATATGAGTGAATTGAAATCCAGAAAATATAGTTGGATAAACAGAAATAGAGGGTCAAATTGGCATACACCGGGAGGGCATCATTCTCAATGATGTTCGAACTCGTTCCATCCTGCACGAGGATGGTAGAACGTGGCGGAACGATAAACCGCCGTCTCGAGATGCTCACCAACCGGCTAGCCAACCAACCGAGCAACCGACCGACCCACAGAACGAGCGGATCGCTCTTTGAAGCTGTCTTCCACTCGGTAACCGAGAAGACTAGCTGTCCGAGAAAGTATCACAAGACGTGCACATGTGTTGGGCTCTTGTACCGAACGTAACGCGTCGTCAGTAACACGAGGGAAAGAAAGATGGTGAAGGAGGAAGAGGAGGAGGAGGCGGCGGAAGGTGGAGGTCGCGGACAGCTAGGCAGAAAATCGGAGGAGACAGGTTGTCAGAGCAGAAAGAGAGAGAAAGGGAAGGAGAGATAGAGAGCTATGATTAGCCGGACGGCGACGCGCGCTCCAGCATCTGCGCGCTCCGGCGCGGCGTCGTGCGTCGAGCACGTGTTCGCGTCGCCGTCGCCGTCGCCGTCGCCGTCGCCGTCGCCAGCGGTCCATGCCGCGTACACGCGTCTGTCTGCGTCGTCGGTACGCCTGCCAGGAGCCGTCACGCTGTCCCGTCTTCGGTCGGCGCGTCGCGCGTCCTTCCGTCCCTCCGTCCCGGCCGCCGCGTCTACCCGGGCCCGGTCGAAGACGCGAGATTTTTGGAGTAACATGAGACGAGAGGAGCGTCAATAGCGCGAGAGAGTATATCAAGCATTTCGCCGAAGGTTTTTCGTCAAAAGAGGTGATCCTCTGACGGAGAGCGTGCTCTTCAGGTCGAATTTATTTGTCTTGCGGCTTAGTCTTCCCCGAGTGATGTCGGACGAGGAGCATTTGTGATAGTTGGACATGTCGGATCCATTAGATTTTCGTTGAAGATATTCCTAAAAGGCGGCGTGGTCCTTTGAGTTGGATTTATTTTGAGTTGTACTCTAGACTTCAATTCGTAGAATTTATTTGAGAGACGGGCGTACTCTTTTGAGAGAGATCGGACGAAACTCAATGAAGCGCTAATCAGTGAAGCTGAATTAATAAATATACGTACATGTTATGAGTAAAATTAAGAAAATCTAAAATTAAGAAGAAAACGAGTAAACCATCATCCCAACGAGATGCTGAAGCATGCATGCACGACTTTGAGGAGCGTTAATCCTTTGAGTCAATTAAATTTATTTATTGCGAAT
Organism: Aphaenogaster rudis; assembly: GCA_003063815.1. NCBI lineage: Eukaryota > Metazoa > Arthropoda > Insecta > Hymenoptera > Formicidae > Aphaenogaster > Aphaenogaster rudis. The sequence continues at coordinate 39,410 of NJRL01000681.1, read as the reverse complement.
TTACTTAGTTGAATTAATGTGCATGGAAAATACATTTTTACAAGGACTATTAATACACTGAAAGAAAGGGTTGGTTATAAAAATCCAGACTTGGTTAATGCTACCAAGCACCTTGGTGAAATAGTTTCAACTAAACGTATAAGTATGACATAATTTTGTTGGCTCAACTAAACAAAATTTGCTCTTTTAAAATGTTCATAATTATTACAAAATGTTTTGTTATTATTATAATCGGTAATAATAATCAAATACTTCAAAAAAAGTATTACTAAATGCATCTCACAAGTTTACCAAGAATTTTTTTTCAGTGTATG
>NJRL01000681.1:4899-22044 GCA_003063815.1 Aphaenogaster rudis | reverse complement strand
ATTTATTGTTTATTATAACCAATTTGCTAACCTATTCGCATTTTTGTATGCGTCCGGGGTTGCAAGCGAAATGTCCGGGGTTTAGCTTATGAGTCCTAGTTTTGAAAATTTTATTATGGCAACCCTAGTTACAAGCAGCAATTTTACTTTATAAAACTTTAAACTTTTTCTTTATTTGAATATTTGCATTTTGTAATTTGCATCAAGCAGATTTTGATTTTGTAATTATGTTTTGACGTTCGATTCTCCTAGACATAAATTTGTTGAAAAGTTTGTAGAATTTTATATATAAAAATATTTGTGTCTGAAAAACCCAGTACATAGTTTGCATGTACAAAAATGTAGTATAACTGTCTAAATAAATATTTTATAGATTATCATAATAAATTTGTATATTATGGAATATTACAGAAATTTTATATTTTGTAAAATGCAATGTGAAATTCTTGTGAAAAGTACATTACGTTTGATATTCTTTTTTTCACAGTCACGGCAAAACTACCTTGCTCCGCCATATAGCCAAAAGAGCCTTTAATATTCCTCCTACAATAGATGTCCTATATTGTGAACAAGAAGTTATAGCGGACGACACTCCGGCTGTAGAAGTGGTGCTCAACGCTGATGTGAAGTGCAAAGAGCTTCAGACAGAATGTAAGAAGTTGGAAGAGTTGACAGAACAAGGAGATACCACTGTGCAGAGCAGATTGCAAGAGGTAAATCGTTTTTATAAACTTTACATTTTTTCTCTAGAAAATAATTGATAAATTATAAGAAAAGATATTTGTAATTCTATTATCCATCATTTTCTTTGTCTGTGTTTTGAATTTTATTTTTCTTCAAAGAAGATTGCAACTGTTAAAAAATTGTACGTATGATTTGTTATTTCAGGTTTACGAAGAGTTAAAGGCTATCGGAGCAGACTCAGCGGAACCGCGAGCCAGGCGGATCCTCGCCGGTTTGGGATTCAATCGTGCGATGCAAAATCGCGCAACGAAGAACTTCTCCGGTGGCTGGCGAATGCGTGTTTCACTCGCGAGAGCACTCTTCTTGGAACCCACGTTATTGCTATTGGATGAACCTACAAATCATTTAGATTTGAATGCAGTAATCTGGTTGGATAACTACTTACAAGGCTGGAAGAAGACTCTGCTGGTTGTATCGCATGACCAGAGTTTCTTAGACAATGTGTGCACGGACGTAATACATCTGGATCAGCAAAAGTTGTACTATTACAAGGGAAATTATAGCATGTTTAAAAAGATGTATGTGCAGAAAAGAAAGGAAATGGTAAAGGCGTATGAGAAGCAGGAAAAACGCCTGAAAGATCTCAAAGCATCCGGGCAGAGTAAGAAGCAAGCTGAGAAAAAGCAAAAGGAGGCACTCACAAGGAAGCAAGAAAAGAATCGAACAAAGATGCAGAAACAGGAGGAGGATACCGGACCCACGGAACTGTTGCAAAAACCGAGGGAATATATAGTGAAATTCAGTTTTCCAGATCCTCCCCCGTTGCAACCTCCAATTCTTGGTCTTCAAAGTAACTAGCTCTTCCATATCCCATTATCTATTAAATTGCATTTATAATAACTTAAGAAGGAAAAATCAATACGAAGCAATGCAAAAATGCCAGTTGAATGTTTTTATATATTTAATTTTTCACAGATGTAACATTTGGATACGAAGGACAGAAACCGTTGTTCATCGACGCGGACTTCGGTATAGATTTAAGTTCCCGAGTAGCAATACTGGGCCCCAATGGCGTCGGTAAATCTACCTTCCTGAAATTACTAATGGGCGACATAACACCTGAGAAGGGAGAAATCACGAAGAATCACCGATTAGTAAGTGCAAATTTGCATATATTAAATAACGAATCATACTTCTTCACAAACTCGATTGTTCAGTCTGCAAAATAATTAACATTTTTCTTAATATTTTCATACATTAATATTTTCTTATTTGTGGATCTCTGATTCGCAAAGTTGCAGTACTACGATTTATTGAAATATTTATATTTATCACATCATTTGTGGAGTATTTTTTTCAACTAAAATTTCTTGTATCATATACGGAGTAACAGGACTAGGAATCGAACTTGGATCTTTCGTTTAACAGATGACTGCTCTCCAGCACTTCATCTTGATATCTTTGTCTTTCATTTCTTTCCTTATATTTATACATATGATCTGTTATTCTAAGTTAATTTACATCTTACAGAGGATAGGAAGATTTGACCAGCATTCTGGTGAGCACTTAACTGCCGAGGAGACTCCGGCGGAATATCTGATGCGACTATTCGATCTGCCATATGAAAAGGCGCGCAAGCAGCTGGGTACTTTCGGCCTCAGTTCTCACGCGCACACTATCAAGATGAAGGATTTATCGGGAGGTCAAAAGGCGCGCGTTGCGTTAGCTGAGCTCTGTCTAAACGCACCGGACGTGCTGATCTTGGACGAGCCAACCAACAACCTCGACATAGAATCCATCGACGCATTGGCAGACGCCATCAACGAGTATAAGGGCGGTGTTATCATCGTCTCGCATGACGAACGGCTGATTCGAGATACGGAATGCTGTCTCTATGTGATCGAGAACCAGCAAAATAATGCTATCGACGGTGATTTCGACGATTATAGAAAAGAACTGCTCGAGAGTCTGGGAGAGGTTATCAACAATCCCAGTATAGCCGCGAACGCTGCCGTTCTACAATAATCGTTGACCAATTAGTATTAATTAACATCTTGGTGGCCTGTAACAATGTAAAAGCGATCATTGGATTGCGATCGTAGCCTTCGTATGGACGCCCGTTTCTCCTTAAAGCGCCGGATTCGAATTTTGTATTATAAATATCGTGCAACCGAGTGTAAAAAATAAATTGTTAACAACATGGAACTTGGTTCAATTTTAAAAAATCAATTAAATCCAAGATTAATTTTCTGTTAATATGATTTATTTTATTCCTCTTTTAATTTCATCGAGATATATCGAACGTAAGACTGCAAGCTATTCAATTGCTAGCAGTTTTGTAATGTTTACAATATTTCCTTGAATGACCAACAACAATCATAATAGGTTTGTTTTTTGTACTTTGTACTCCTCTTTTTCTCCCTAACATCTAATTACATATTTATTGCACTTTAAATACAAAAAGAATACAAAAATAATAGTATAGCTATAAATAACAAGCCTATAGTAAATATAACGAATATTTGCCCAGAATTAGGATGACCAGATCGCTCGACCAGAAAAAGAGTACATCAATTAAGCGGGGGGGCTGAAATGAATTTTTTTACAAAATTATAGCTGTTATTAATCATTTTTATTAATACCATAGATGTTCATAATCTCACGAAAGAAAAGTATTTATCTAATATATTTATTATTGCTTTGTAACTAAAAACATTTAATATAAACTAAAAACCAAAAAATACAACTATATTATAAATGTAATGTGCGTCTATAGGCGCGTTCGGGGAGCACGCTGTCAGCGCTATTGTGTCATTTTATCTTTATTCATTCTTATTAAATGTAAAATAAGGATAGAGAATAACGTGATAGCGCTAATAGCACGCTCCCCGAGGCCCGAACGCGCCTTGTCACTTGTGTGCATAAGGGGGGGGGGAGGGGGAAACGCTGGTATACATGGGCTCGAAATCGCAAATCGCACCACTGACTCGAATTTTATCAAAACAAAAAAATAATACAAAAAGTACTTTTTCACAGAAAAAGTAAAAAAGGTCTAAAAAATCTGTACTCTTTTTTTTTATGATTGAAAATGAGCATGTCTGGTCACTCTACTCAGAAGTCAGAACTCAGAATACGTATATAGCATGCGCCATGCACCTAGAGCGCCCAAATCGGTGCAACTCACGTGGTGAAAGGTGTGTTCCTCGGCTGCACCTTCTGTACTCTTCTCCTTTTCTCTCCAACGCTTGTAATATATCTATCTCATATTGAGTGCAAAAAGTACAGACCTGAGGCATTTATGTCGAGTGTATATCAGTGTATGTATTCATTCTCTGTTATAACCCCGACAGGGAAAATTCTAGAAGATTCGATCCGTTCTACCGCCTTTTGCATCTCGCTGGGAAAGTGGGAAGTGATCTCTGGCTATCGGTCCGGTAACATCCGTTGCATCTCGGTGTAAAACTTGTGATATTGCGTAAAACCAAGTGAAATTCGGCAACGTTCAACAAAGTCAACAATGGCAATGAAGACCGACGAGGTGAGAATTATTGTTATTGTCAATTTTTCAGCTACACTTTTCTGCACTTTATGCATATAGAATGTGATCTGATTTATGCTCTTACATTTTGGAGGGAAGAAAGAGACAAGAAATGATTATAAGCTGAATTTGACATGTTAAAATAATACTACAACGTGGAATTGTTCGTTTTTTGATGCATAATTGGAGAAATTTTTTGGAATGATTTATATCAATAACATATACATAAAGAATGTTTTAAACAACTTTATTATTATGAATTTAAATTTTGAAGTATGAGGAAGACTTTAAAAGTTTTTGCAGATTAATTAAATTAATTTATTACATTTCTTTGCTGGATAAAGTATTTTATTAAATAATATTTTCATATTCTTTTCCACAGATGAAATTAGATATGGAGGAACTCAACAGTTTCCTTAAGCAGGCTAATAGACAACGAACCAAAGATATATTAATGCTGGAAATCAGGAAACTGCAGGCAGAAACGGCAAAGAGCCTGGAACAGAAAGATACACCTGTCAAGATGAAGACTCCTTCGCTCAATACTGCCCAAAAGTGCTACGAAGTAAAATTGAACAATTATGGGTGGGACCAGACGAACACGACGATGAAGATCTACATAACATTAAATAACGTTCACCAGCTGCCTAAGGAAGCTATCGTCTGTAATTTTACAGAGAAATCTCTGGATCTGCGTGTATCCGGACTGGATAACAGAAATTATCACTTGCCAATCAACAATCTGTGTGGAGAGATTGATGCCGAAAAGAGTAGCTTTAAAGTAAAAACCGATATGATTGTTGTTTCGCTAGCAAAAACGATTGCCAAAAATTGGTCACATGTTACATCGGTGGAGAAGAGAATCAAGGACGCAAAGACACTGTCCATGCCTGAGATGGGTGAGAACAGCGATCCCAGCGCCAGCCTGATGAATCTTATGAAGAATATGTATCAGGATGGTGACGACGAAATGAAGAAAACGATAGCGAAGGCGTGGACCGAGAGCCAAGAAAAACAGAGAAATTTGACTTCAGATAATGTCAGCTTCTAGATCAATCTAAGTAATCTGATATATCTATTTCTTTTTTGATATGTTAAAAAGTGTAATATAAATTTCAAAGTACTTAGAAAGCGAGAATGTAGAAAATCATGATATTTTTATTCTTTCTTCACTGTAAAGACAGTAAATAAACAGCATTGATGTAACTACAAGTTTTCGGTCTTAAGCAAAGAGGTTGCTCACTTTTAATCTAATTCCAAAATTAAAGAAAAGGATATAAAAAATTAGATAGTTTAATTTTGTAAAGGTTTTTTCATATAATTTATGAAAATATAGATAATTTAAAAAAGTTATATTTTTAAAAATTATATTTAATTGTGAAATCTTAGTCTTTAATTTTTTGGAACGCTTATCATTGCGGATGAATGTTTGAATAAATATTGTTTTTATGTTCAGGAATAGTTATACCACTGTCACAGCACTGATATTGAATTATCAGAAAAAATTATTTCGATAGATTATCATACATCCGTTGTATGTCATTGATGGAATCAATAAAACATGCCTCAATTAACTAAAATCAGGTATCTTTATTATCTGCTCTTGCACTTTGCAAACCATCCTTTAATTTACATTGTGATTATTTATAATTGATATAATATACAAAACATTCTCGATAAGCTCGATCAGCTGTGGATCTCGCTTCGCAGACAAATAAAGAATTTGTATAACATAGATACAACAGTTCGTTGAATCCTGTGTTTGCGATGTCGTTTAACATTCGTTAAGTGTTCAATCGAATACCATGGTCAATTGATCTGTATTAACATTACATCATGACAAATGCACAGCCCAAGTACAAAACTCTTTGGAATAATAAGCTACGCTAGCTTTACGTAACGTTCTCTCATAAAACAATCAATACACTTGCAGTTAAAAAAAATCAAATCTATAGTTCTGCGTCTACTAAGATAAGAATGGAATGATGCATTGCCTATGAAACTACCATGTGACAGCTTTTTTTTGCAAATTGGCACTGAGATGATAAATCCTTGATGGACGACGTTTTCGTTAAATGTAGTATTGTTAAAACATTGTTAAATGATTTTCAATGAATCACAGATATTCTTTATCTACCTGCAATTAATCGTTCACGTAATGAAGCGGTACATACTCGATAAATCGATAATGAAACTTATGCTATTCTCGAGAAGGATAGACGTCGACAATACTTGTAAATTCGAAAAAGAAAGTTTCCTTTAAATTTCTAAATGGCAAAAACTTTACTCCAAATTTTCTATTTATTTATGCACGAAATATTATTCGATTACGCTAGAAATCCGTATATTAAACGCAGCGTTAACAGCGTACGATTGAAAATTGTGCGTCTTTTTTTTATTCATCAGGAAGATAACACTTAACGCGACCGATTCGTTCGAAAGTGTTCCGAATATTTACTTGATTGTATCTATAATATAATTGATTAACACGAGGTTTCGACACTCCAAATAGCATCCTTCATAAATTACGTTCCTTTATCGGATGTCGATGTTTTATGTATTAATATGTTATTATCGAAACGTCTTTTCGACTAAGAAATATCCGATAAACAAGATTACATATTTCGCAATGGCTACATATCTCGATTCATTTTGGTCATGATATAAAAATATTCCTGCAGCTTAATCATCATGTGACGTACATCTCGTATAATAATACAGTATAACGTATAACAGCCGCAACGAGAGGAGTCTTACGCAGTCTAAAAATAACACTTAAGAAGATACATGTTTCGTTACATGAGCCGTTCGCATTCTTAAAGAAATACAAATTGAACGTCGAGATCCAATTCACGGACTCGCATTACTCGCATTTAACGCTAAGAATAATCATAAGATCGCATAGAATCACACTTAACGTGAAACGCGTAGCGAAAAATCAAAGAATTTAAAAGATAAGATTATAGTTTTCCGGACAGATTAATATACATATAATATAAACATAAAATATATATATATATATATATAATATTCCGTCGTAACATAATTTTCAAAATTTGACTGATTTTTAATATAAACCGTTCGTGCGTTTTGAAATCGCATATAGTTTACAATTGAGTTAATTGCGTCGTAGAACATTCGACCGATCAGATGATCGAAATCTTAAAATATCTGTATTTGTATAATACACTTAAGTAGAAGTTTTTTACTTGAATACATTCATTTAAAAATTATACAGGAAGCTGTTGAAAGTCGAATGCGATGTACTACGCATGGTGTACTTTCACCTAGCGGCTAAACAAAAACGGTTCTATTGTTCGGATTGTGTTACGGCTATCGTGTGATCGTTGCAGCTTACAAGAAAATTGATATTTGATGGAGAATATAAACGATACCACAGTGCGGATGTCGCGCATACGATTGAATAATCATGTTGATCGTTATACACGCGATATCTATAACTAAAGTTTGCGGCTGTGAACAAGCGTTTATGATTCTACAACAAATACATCTTTTTTTAAGTATAATATCGGAAAACGAGACATGTGCCAGTGAATATATTTGCCAGAATATATATACATATATATTCTGAATTCTAGCAATGCCTCTTGGAAGAAAAAATATAAGCGCGGTTTGCGTAATGCTTTTTTGTTAACAACTGAATTTTCTTTGTCAATTATCACGTACTAGATGCATTAAAACATTGCGATAAGTTATCATCAGAAAATCATTACGTAAACTATGCTAAACTGAACACAATCTCCATTTGGAAAATAAAAGTATTACCTTAATATAGAATGTGGCATTTCATCCATGTTACGAGTAGATAGAGAATAGAGACGTACTATGCAATTAAAAGTGCAATAGACTATCCGAGGAACGTCCAAGGATTAAAATTTAATGTCGAAAAGATTATCATGCACCGATCACGACCATTTTTTCGCGATATCGCAATCATAACTAATCGTAGGTGAAAACGTATGTACACTGCAGCACAATGTGACTATAATGTGCTACAGATTTAATATATTATCTTTCGATTAAAATATTAATTCTCTTATTATCTTGATTATGAACAATTATCCTGATTTACAATGACGAGTCAATCAATTCCGAAGTTAGATCTCACGAGGAAATATACTATTCAGAAAACCACCTGAAAGAACGTGGAAACTTTTTTCCCCTTTAGATATTTAAAATTAAAGTGCATTTTTCCATGTTATAAGTATATGTACCTTAATCTCTTTACATATAATCATATGGAAACAAGTGGAAGCATAAAACAGACGAGTGGGAATGTACAAGCCTATCTTATACATAGCAAAATATATCTAATGGAATTTAGTACAAACCGTTAAGTATAAATGTTAACAATGTTTCCATAATTTATGCAAAAATGCATTCTAACGAATCATATTTACAACCCGTAACTCTACGAAAAATCATGATACATATATCGAAAGTTTTCCTTTTTTCTCTCATTCTCTTCGCATCCATGGTAAAGAGTCTACCACATACTTTATGTATACAATTTCTTCAAATTACGTCTAATTAATTGAGAACGATATTTATAATTCTTCAGCAACGCATACAACTGTTCTGGCTGTATATTTATTTTACCACATATATCTTTTTCCTTTTTTTCGTTTCAAATGCATATCTCTAAACTAAAATGTTTATTCTATGCAGCAATCAAATCGTCCACAAACTTTCGTGTATTGCAAATGGTATATTTGCACGACAATAAAAATTACTCGACAACTTAGTCATGAATACCGAAGAATTGTCTAAGTCATGGGCGTCCGTAGAGGGGGGCAAGATGGGGCATTTGCCCCCCCCCCCCCTGGAATCAGCAAAAATTTAAGCATTTGCTCTCTCCTTGAATAAAGGAAAGACAAAGTTGTGCTAACCTTGCCGATCTCTGCCCTAATCCATAAGATTATAATTTCAAAAGGTTTATAAATTTCAAATTATAAGTATTCTAATTCTGGAAGTAATATTTTAAATCATGCCGCCTCCTGGAAAAAATCCTGCGGACGCCCTTGGTCTAAGTTCTTGCGCGATTTATACGATAATGAATAAATAAATTAAAAAACGAGAAGAATGTAGACGTGTACATACAAAATCTGACGCTATCCACTTTCTCTGAGTTGAAGAGACATTAAAATACAAATTAGGATATCATACCATAATATCGCAATAACACAAGAGAATGATAGCTAATCGGACACTTAGTCTTTGGTTCCCGCGTGGAGGCTTATTCGTTAATACTCTGGTAAAGAAGTAAGCTTGCTCGCTTATTTTTGTAAGACGAGCTCGATCGTTACAGTCCAGTAGTGATCATTCGACGTACGTCTTACCGGACAGGAAGAGACAGCTGGATCTCGCGACTTGTCGCGTGAAACACCTCACTCATGGCGCTTCGTGTCTTTTCCATTAATTCTTCCACGTCGTCCGTACTGAGTCCCTCAGTTGAGATGGGCGGCAATGTCGTCACGAGAACGCGTCCTTTAATTAAGTCGATTTTAAATTGTTTCTAATGATCTCATGCAATTTCCAAGTAATTAAAGAAATTATTTTTACAAGTTACTCTTCTAGAGGACTATTCTATTATTCAATAAGTCATTGCTAAATTGTAATTTTTTTTATATATTATATCATTTATCAAAATATGCAAATAAAATTTTTATTGAAAACTTGGAAAATTAACGAAGTTGTTGCCTATACCCTTGAAATTTAATTCTTCAAGATATAATTTTTGAGAATTTGCTTTTTTTTAAAATATTTTCCGAGCATCTGTATTTTTTGTAGCCCCACAGTTACTCACCGGAATCAAATCTCTTCTCTTCCGCGGATAAGAAACAATAAGAGGAGAATACGACCGGTAGTATGGGTAACTGTGACCTGATCGCGACGTGGAAGGCACCCTTCTTGAACGGATGAATCTCACCGGTGTTGCGCCTGGTGCCCTCGGGGAATATCCACAGCTTGATCTGCGAAGCGTCGCGATGAAAAGCATAATAGAAAGCGAACGGTGACCAACACGATTCACGTGCGACCTTCTTTTACCTTCTTATCTGTAATCTCCTTCGTAGCGGTGTTGAGGGCGGATCGCGCTTTCTCGGAGTTCATTCTGTCGATGAAAATCAGACCGCACAACCATGCAGCCAGGCCGACCGGCCATGCATAGAAGATTTCCTTCTTGGCAACGACGGTGCACTTGTCCATCACCGGCCAAAGATCAAACATCCCCAATATGTCCAGCGAGCTCTGGTGATTCGCCACGATTATACATGCCCTATTCTTCTCTAAGTGCTCCCTGCCTCGCAGCTCCCATCGCAGACCTAGCAGAGTGCTAATGTGATGGCATAACGACGATGCCAGCCTGCAAGAAGAAAAGGAACACCTTTCCCATAGCACAAGTATAACTTAATGAAGCGACAATCAGACGTCTTCATTTTGGATAATTTAAAGCGCAGACAAGAAAATATAGACCAAAGAATCTTTCTCATTCTTGTCAAATTCAAGCACCTCTACAGATACTATTTAAAAAGTATTATAAACTTTAAAAGTATTATAATACTTTTAAAGAGATAGTATATTATAATACTTTTTAAATAGTATCTGTAGAGGTGCTTTAATTTGACAAGAATTACGAAGATTACTATTTAAAAAGTATTATAATTAATACGTTTTAAATAGCATTATATAATTAAGAACTTTTTCGTATACAATTTTATCAGAAATTAACTGTCTGGAGATAAAAGATTCCTAGTTTATTTTTCCGATATTTCGATTTTATCTCTTACGCGTATTATAAGATAAGATATTTATTTTTCGCACGTGTATGATATGATTTCGTGTACTATTAAAAATCACATAGAAAATCTTAATATATAAATCATGCGAATAAGATCCCATCATTTTCTACAGTTAATTCCTTGGTGTTGGTGTTGGTGTTGGTGGAATTGTAGTTGATAATGTTTTTATTGCCTCGTCGGAACAAAATCGTGCTTAGTCATTCGTTTGTTTCTATAATTAACAAAAAAATCATATGAATAAGTTACGGATAATATATTATATATAAATTTAATAATCATGTAAACTAGTACTAATTTCTTTTTTCCTTTTTCATAACTTTATTTTCCAACTTATTTTTTTTAAACCTAGATACCTATGTTTTTTACAAAAGAGTTACATCAGCATTCTAGACAAAGAATCCTTAAAGAATTCTACTCAAGCATTCATAATTCATAATAACCAATTGAAATAAGCTAATAGATGAATGAGTTAACACATGAAAAATCATTCGGGCGCGATCAAAATTTCTAGAGAAGAATAAATATCCTTTAATAGCTTAGATTGGTCGATGTTTTTAAGTTCGAATTATGGATTTACAATACTACATCGCGAGTCAAAGCGAAAAATACTTATCGAGAACCTTGAGTTACGTATAATGAGCTCTTTAGAATTCTCCAAGCAATGTAGAGAAATCTTTAGAACTTTGTACTATTTATATTCTATTATCTGTTCTCTACTAAGATCATTGATCGCGACGTATGATTCATACGAATGGGGTTCACTTATACCAATGAATGCATCCCAAGTAGAACAGAGTCATGATGACGTCAAAATGATGCTAAAATGACGCCTTTGACATCATTTTGAAGTCATGATGATCTCAAAATGGTGTTAAAGGCGTCATTTTAGCATCATTTTGACGTCATCATGACTTTTGTGTTCTACTTGGGATTAAGATTCATTCGGTGAAGATTCATTCTTTGCGTTTACACTTTTGAAATACTTTTTGATGCTGATTTCCTGTCTTTTTTGCCTCATTTTTTAAAATTTTAAATAGACAAAGTACGAAACGACTTGACGAAATATAGTTAGGAAGGAAATTTCAGAAAGAAATAATTTCAATAAAACTAACATTAAACTAAGATAGAGCTATCGACACAATTCTGTTAAGGAATCAAATTTTAAAAAATTGAAGTTTACAATGCTTGGCGTTTTAAGGTAATTTAAGTATCAATATATATTGAGACATTGCAAGAATTTCGAAACTTCTTCCCCCCTTCTAATTATTTCGCCTAACTAATAAATATTAATGCTGTTAGCATATGTATTTCAATACAACCAATTGATAAAAGAGATCCAAATTTACAATGTTCAATGTTTTAAGAAAATTTAAATGTCGAGATATTAAAATGTTGCATGGATTTCAAAAATTATCCCTCCTATCCTTCTATTAATTACTCCATTTAAATAACAAGAATTAGATATATCAGAGATATATATATTTTTAGATATATATTAGATATATAAGAATTAGTATACATATATGCAAATTCTAATAGATTCAATCGGTATTCAGATTCATGATATTTGATACTACAAAGTACATTGGTAGTATTCGGATACTACTCCCGAGCATATGGATAGCTAGTAAAAATATTCAATGCCAACAAGCTAAATATAGCAGTCGTTACTGTCGGGAGTGCCGCTGATCTCCACTCAGCCATCCCCCAATAATTAATCCCACGCACTTGGGAGACTCTTCGCAACGGCGAAGTCTACCGCGAGCGCCGGAGGCGACGCGAGTGTCGCTTGGACATTTATCATTTTATTTGCGGCGAGGAGCTGCCATTATTATGGGAAGCGACTCATTTTCTCCCATACGACACAGCTCTCAGGGGCATGGCAAGTTTAAATCCTCCCCGCCCCTCACCGCCCTCCCCCCCTCATCCGGGCACCAACATCGCCGCCGCTCGTCACGGCACTCGCAGCAACAACCACAAACACCACCACCACCACCACCATCATCATCACCGCCACCCACTGAACAAGCAGCGAGCGCCGGTCAATAAATTCCCGTGGCCGTCCCGGCGGTCTTCGCCGCGACGCCTGTCAAGCTCCGATATACATGCGGAAAGCAAAACGCTCGTGAAGGCGTCGAAGGTGGATGGCTCTCCCGGACGGGGAGAGACCTCGGAGCGGAGGCGCAGAGAGCGAGAGGACGAGTGGGCCGCGCGATATGTGGCAGCATAAATAATATCGATCGGTCGCCGAGCTACTAACAGGAAGTTCTTGACGTTGTAGGGCCGCAGGGATATGACGGGCATGAGCAGGAGCGCGTTCACCATCACGACGCCGTAGTAGATGAGGAACTTGAAGTAGTAGCGGAAGGTGCGGCTGGTCTCGTACAGAAACGGCAGCACGAGGATGAAGCCGACGAGGATCACCTCGAAGCACGACGGAGCCATCTTCCGCGGCCGGGAGGACGACAGACGGATTTGACACGCGAACCTTCCGCTCTCTCTCTCTCTTTCTCACCCTCTCTCTTTCAACCTCTTTCTTTTCGCCCGCAAACGAATTACGCTCACGCGACCTTATCGCGACCAGACACGGACCCGCCGCTCCCTCGCCCGAGACTTGGCGGGGCTTCCGACGACGCGATGCCACCGACGGTGATCCCTCGGTGCTGCCGCGACGTAACACGCTGCTGCGCAAGCGAACACTGTCGTCGGCCGTCCAGCGACGAGCATTTAACGGCGAGCGCGCCGTTTGCAAAGGGGGAGAGAGAGACCCCTCGTTCGCGTTCTACCCCCTACTAGCCTCCGATCTCCGGCCTCGCGCGTCCGCGCGCACGGCCACGGCTCCGCACGGGTAGACACGAGCGAGGACGCTAATTTTCGTTGTTGAGGACACGGTTATTGCGATATACATATTTATATTTAAAGCACATGAATTCGAAAAGTATACATTTTGCACGTTTAGCAAACCTTGTACCATTGAAAGAATATACCAAGCGTACGAACTCTGTTCATGGCTTTGTTCCGACAAAACAAGGAAAAACATTATTTTAACATTAATTTTTATATTTAATTTTAACATTTTTAAATTTCAACATTTTAACATTAACACAACACGGTATGCCTGTTTTAAACGTAATTAAACGTTTAAATACCCGGTAAAAAATTTTTCATACATAAACATATATAAAACATGTATAAACACATATAAACATATATAAACATATATAATTATGTATAAAATATGTCCATACATAAAAATTTTCATATATAATCATTATAGGCGCCCATACAACTTTTCGAGGGGGGGGCAGAGTGTAATATACTTAGGAATGTAATAAACTTAGGAGTTCCAAACAAACGTATTTTCAAATTTTCAAGTTTTAAGCAAAAAATTATCTGGTTATTAATCATAAAATTATTCCAAATTGAAAAAATTAAAATCCAGGGGGGCATATGCCCCTCCTTGCCTCCCCTCATGGGCGCCCATGATAATCATATATAACTTTTCTACACAGAAGAAAAAATGCTGTTGCTTCAATTAAAGGTACGTCACGGGCTGCCACAAACATAAATAGTTCCCCCTACAGCACGAAACATTGCTACAACTTTGCAGGAATATTATTTTGTAAGATTGAAAAATATTTCACAAAATATTTCTGAAATCTTGTAACAACATTTCTATGTCTGCATTTAAACAATATTTTACAATATTCCTACAATGATTCTAAAATATTTTTAAAAATATTGTATATATGCCTGAAACATCAATGCAATTGTCAGATAATGTCTTAAATATTTCTAAATACTAAATTTCTTTTGTGCAAAGATACAATCATATCTCGCACTTGTCAGTTGGTGCTTTCCATTTAGTGACACAAGTCGACACAAACGTCGTTTTATCTCTTTCTTGCATTTAATGAGTAACGAAGACAGAACGATACTTGTGTCGACTTGTGTCACTAAATGGAAAGCACCCACAGTATACATAAACCATGCACAAATTATGACATGTCCGAGCTTCGGTTATATAGACAGCCCGACAAATTTTACATTCGAGAAACGACACCATCTAGCGGCAGTCCTAGAATATCCGAATACATAATCAAAATATATTGTAATATTTCTAGAATATTATAATGTATGTGATTGAATTATGATATTGCAGTAATATCTTGCAACATTTCCTGTAAAATATTAAAATTACAATATTTCTACAATATTCTTGCAATATTTGTAATACGTCGCACTATTGAAATATTCCTGCAATCTTTTAGCAATATTTTGTGCTGTAGGGGTCATTCAATTGTATTATGATTGGACTAAATATCTAGATTATTCTTTTAATAATGTAAATATTTGGTCTAATCATAATACAATTGAATGATATTTATGTTTGTGGCAGCCCGTGACGTAGACTTTAATTGAAGCAAAAGCATTTTTTTCAGTGTATACATTTATATATGATTATATATGATTATATATGAAAAATTTTATCTATGGACATATTTCATACATAATTATATATGTTTATATAGGTTTATATATCTTTATATATGTTTATATTTGTTTATATATGTTTATATATATTTATATATAAAAAATTATTTATACCGGAATATCATTTTTCTCTAAGGGAAAGTTTGATGATTTGAGAGAGTCTTGGAGCGACAATGTTGGTGTAAGTACTTCTCGTATTTGATGGTAAAAGATACTTTTTAAAATACCGTAGAAGAGAGTTGTATGGGATATTAAAGAAACAAAATATGAAAAATTGAAGAAGACGAAACGAGAAGAAAAATTATGTCTTTATAGGTCTTAACGTTCTTGTATTAATGTTAAAATAATGTTCTTCGTTGTTATGTAAGAACAAAGCCATGAACAGAATTTGTTCGCTTGGTGTATTCCTTCAAATGTGCTTCCTGCGTTAAAAACGAAATAGGTGTTATTTGCGCTTCAGTTCTCGGCCTATTTCCTCGGAAAGAAGAAACGGAACGTGTAGAAGGCTAACACAAACTGTTTCTCTCTTGATAAGCCTTTTTCAGCATTCCATTTTTAAACAGGAGTTAAAAGAAACGATGATAAAATTGAATTTTAAAAGAGTAATATTTTTTGTAATAAAACAGGCCATAAATAATATGTTTACATAATATTAACACTAAAAAGCTTAAGAAGAGTAAACACAAAGGATGTCTTCGCTAAAATCAATATTTATGGGTGCAGTCCACTAGACGCTACAAATGCTTCGAAGCATTTGCTTGACAAATCAGAAAAAAGAATTTTACTAATTCACTAATCAAAAAATGCTTTGACCTTAATACTCTTCAAACTTGTTAATGTTACCGTGTATAATAACACGGAAATTACGTGACGTTAATGCAAATAATGACATCACCTTTAGCAGCACAAATTATTGCTATCAGTAAGAGGTGTCGTCAAGGTCTGTTTTTTTTTACCTACCTATTTTTTGAGTTTTTCTGTTTGCGTATCTATTATAATATTTTCTTTTTTTTACGTTCTTTTTTTAACCCATAAGTACAAGTTAAAAAAAGAGGTAGGTAAAAAGAAAACCTACCTCTTTTTTTAAACCGTACTTACGGGTTAAAAAAAGAACGTTAAAAAAAGAATAACGTTATAATAGATAAGCAAATAGAAAAACGCAAAAATAGGTAGGTTTTCTTTTTACCTACCTCTTTTTTAACCCATATACTTACAGGTTAAAAAAGAACGTAAAAAAAAGAAAAATATTATAATAGATACGCAAATAGAAAAACGCAAAAAATAGGTAAAAAAATTTAAGATAAGACTTTGAGCACTTGCTCGCGTGATTTTTCTTGTCGTAAGTGCTCACGTGTTAACCTACATTTTAATTAATTTTTTTATAACAAAGCATAAAACGGCAATTAAGAGTCAAGCGCTGGCGACAGTGCGCAATAGATAAAGTATAATGTTTTTTAATAAAAAATCATGATATAACAATAAAACCGGTTTAGAGTTGGATCTTATTCCACTCGGCGTTGTAACCGTTTGTGGACGACATATTTGACATCATGTGATCTCCACCACGTGAATTCTTTTGAGAGGTTTTTAATATATTGTCCGTTGATA
>NJRL01000680.1:109881-126741 GCA_003063815.1 Aphaenogaster rudis | reverse complement strand
AACTGAAAAAATTTTATTTTGTTGAAAAATTTAGTCAAGTTAACAAATTTTTTTTCCGTGTATTAATTAGCTTGTTAATGCAAGCTAATGCTAATTAATTTGTTAATACAAGTTAAAATACTAATTAACTTGTTAATACCTAACGTTGAGTTTCTCGATGGATGAAAGGCAATTTACACAAACGAAGTTTAAACTAAAATCGATCTGAACAAAGTTAACTGATGTCCACTTCTACCAATGTAGATTAACTTTAATCTCGGTTTAACTTACTCTTTATCTCTTTCTAATTCCTAGAACTAAAAAAAGATAGAGAGTAAATTAAACCGAGATTAAAGTTAATCTACATTGGTGTAAATGGACATTAGAAAAAGATTAAGAATAAGTTAAACCGAGATTAAGGTTAATCTACATTAGAAAAGGACATGAGAAGCAACGTCTTTTCCATTTACGCTTACTTATCTGCCTATTGTCTGGCATTTTCTCTTTCTCTCTCTCTCTCCTTCTTTCGTTAGAGCATTATTTTTGTATTCCTTTCGATATCCAACCGTGGTTTGACGCATATCCTATGCACTTTCAGTTTAGCGTCAAATAGCTAAGTGTTCATATCTATATCGAAGGATGAGCACCACGTTCTAGTGACGAAGAACAGAATGAAATCATAAATAATCATGGTTGCTAGGCGAATATGATTATACATTGTCCTCCACTATGAACTTTTATTTTCAAACACTTTGCGACGGACGACAGTGTGCCAATTAAGATCGGAAAACTCACACGGAATTATATGCACGAAACAGAAATCACACGGAAAACGATGAAGAGCGAGATAAAAATTACGAATGGAGAAGAAAATCACGCAAACCTAGAACATTTTAGTCTTGTCGTATAACGTATTTTAAACGACAGTTTAAAAGCCTTGACGAATCCGCCCTGTTAGAAGTCTGAGATACTTTTACGTAAGAATACGACACAAGAACCCAAGTAGCAGAGCTGATTTTATAAACATTTTTTAAAACGTTTATAAAACGTTAAATACGTTTCATGAACGTTTAAAAAACGTATTTAACATATTTAACGTTTTATAAACGTTTAAAAAATGTTTATAAAATCAGCTCTGCTACTTGGGAATGACTAGAATGACGTGCGTTTGTTTTCATGTTTTTCTTTTCGAAGCCAACGGAGCCAGACTAACGCGTTTCATTGAACATGTTCCAGATATGGTGAACCTAACACCAGTCTGATGAATTGTTATCGATATCTTTGGAGTAAAGAAGATAATAGAGGACCTAATGCCAATCCGGGGAATTATCATCGATATCTTCGGAGTAAAGGAGGAAAGCCGTTCGTGCGTGCAATCAGGAATTCCCAAGAGTGTCTCGAGGTGCTTCCCGTTACGATAACACGCGATAGAGATCTGCTGTGATCGGATAAGATCGACGGGGAAGTCACGATAAGGACTTTGATTTTGACGAATCATCTACGGTAGATATCACTGTTGCGCATAGGAATGCAGACGACGTAATTGCTGGCGTTATCTCCAACTCAGGCTCGTCGGAGATCGGGCCCGAGCACAGGGACTCGAATGTCGCGTATTGGATTTAAGTGGCGACCTTGACGTTACCCAAGTAGCAGAGCTGATTTTATAAACATTTTTTTAACGTTTATAAAACGTTAAATACGTTTCATAAACGTTTAAAAAACGTTTATACCCTAGGGGAAATGGATACACAAGGATACACAATTTGTATATACGTATGCAGAGTTTCTGTATCCGGATACAGAAACTCTGTATACGTATATACAAATTGTGTATCTTTCTGTATCCGGATACAGAAACTCTGTATACGTATATACAAATTGTGTATCTTTGTGTATCCATTTCCCCTAGGGTAAAATCAGCTCTGCTATTTGGGTAAACCGCCACCTGCGACTGCGTAATCGCCGCTTTCCTAATGGGCTAGAGGAGCTTTCGACGCACCTGTATGAGAGAAGCTCTCTCTTCTCCTAATGTCGATCGCGAGCTCGAAATCACACGCGATTGCAAAGCCCCTACGTCACTTGGACGACGCGTGACGCAACGAGAGACGAGGAACAGAAAGAAAAAAAAAAGAAATAAGATCGTCGCGTTGTCGTGAACTTCGATACGTGCGCAGCGTAATCGAGGGCGACCGATTGCCTCTTTTAAAACGATCCGCGAACGCGCTTGCGATATTTCCTGATTTATTGTCGTCACGTGTCGCTCAAAACGGCTCGTATCTTCGTTACGTAAGCCGCGGGGAAGCGCGAATCAAATTGAAATTATCTATTTAGCAGACGAACAAATCTGTTGGATCTTAATTAATTAATTTCGCGAGTTATTGTTAGCGAGTTTATCTTTTTAACGAGACGACTGTCATCACCCACACAGCACACTTTATCCTGAGGATATCCCAGAGTGATCTACATGTCCAATTGGACATAATGCGATCCCATGGAGATCCTACGGTTATTGAGATATCCCTCGGATATCTCGTGGATATCGTAATATCGTGTGCTGTGTGGGCAAGTATCAAAATGCGAATACAGGACGGATTTATGTTCATTTCCACCAATGTAGATTAACTTTAATTTCGGTTTAACTTACTCTTTATCCCTTTCTAATTCTTAGAACTAGAAAAAGATAAAGAGTAAAAAGTTAATCTACATTGGTGGAAATGGACGTTAAGGGATCGGATTTGTAGAGATTGATTCACAATTGTTGTCAGATGGACCCGTCGGTTGCGATGACTTGTTGGCAGTCCCTGATAATCGAAATGTATATGTGCACGATATCTAAATAGAAATGCACAAGTGCAACGGTTCTTTATATAATGTTGGAGTACTTCGTATACCAATTATGACACAAATCGCACACAATTCGGACACGGAGGATTCTATGACGAGTTTCTGCGTAATTGAAATTGACCATGTGCCACGCGGTGTTGGTATTTATTCATTTCTTGTATGTGCAGAAAGATAGAAGTAACAGAGAGATCATGTCCGAACGCTTTGCGGGAAAGAGCGTTATTCGGGCTTATTCGCGTGCATTCAATATAAAAATAAATCCGCGCAGAAATAAGCGTGACGTGCCAGCGTTTGGTACCGTTTTTAGCAGCGCACTCTTTACCGGATTTATTACACTCGAGACATTCAGCAGCTTTGTTCGTTATTACAATGTAATAAATTTTACGAGTAACTATAAATAAGTAATTATTATATATCCTTCGTAGGTATATACACGTGGGATCTGCGTATAATAATTTGTACCTTCAGGTAATGTATCCCCAAACACGATGTCCAAAAAATCAGAACATAAGACATCTTTGAGACACGTGTCCAAAATTGTCTTAAAGACGTTTTATAAGACGTCTTATGTCCTGATTTTGGACATCCTGTTGTCTGGGCCGAGTGATGTTTACATACCCTGGTGAAAATTTTTCTTAGAATTCTTTATATAATTTTTTAGAATTTTTATATAAGTTTCAGAATTTTTCAGAATTTCTGTATAATTTTATAACTTTTTAGAAAATTTCTCAGATTTTTTATACGAATTGGAACACTTTTCAGAAGTGCTGAGAAAGTCTACAGCTTTTCTAGAATTCTTCATATATGTGATTTCTGAAATATTCTAAGATTTCTCATTCTATAATTTCTGAAGAAAGCAATTATAAGATCTGAAAAAATTTAAGATACTTTTTCTGAAATCTCCATAAATTTAAAACATGACAAATATGAGATATGAGAATTTTTTCACCAGGGTATTCATGATAATGCATTTTAACGAAGAGAATTTTCGCAGGAAAGCGTCTCGTATCTTATTGTTAGACAACTTCGTGCCACCGTCAATTATCTAATCTAGCGGCACAGTCGTTCGGTTCCCCGCCCGACTGTTTAAATCGCCGTGGCGCGAGAAGCTCCGTTGGTATCAGGTGTTCGACCATCAGCGCTGGAACGCACGAGGCGGATTCAACGCTATCTAGTGGTAGCGCTCTGACAGATAGGCGGTCAGCGAACGAGAGAACGAGGAAAAAGGCACGGAAAAAAAGAGAGAGAGAAAGAGAGAGACCGTGTATACTCCGCTGGGTCAACAAGGGGAACGAGGAGCGAAGTTGATACGAGGAGACGAGGAGATACGTGCCGGGAGATCGAGCCGGAATTTCCGAGCGAGTATCTGATGCGCTGAGTATCGCGCTCTTCGCGACGGGTCCCCGTCTTCATCGTGGACGCGAGACGTCGGCGAGACGTCCGGAGTGATCGACTGACAGTGAGCATCCCTCCCACGCCGACGATCCACCGACCGCTCGATGTGTGCCGCCGACCCGGGTACGCGGCACCGTGTCTTCATCGCTGCGCATTAATTGAACGGCCGACCTACGTAATTATCCCGGATACCGTTTGGGCGGCGTGTTGCCTGTCTAATCCGACGATCGTGTTTAAACGTCACGTTACACGGTCTACAAACCGCTGCCACTCTAATTAGGGTTTTTCACTGTTCAATTTATTTGATTAACTGTGTGTATACATATACGCGTACACATACACACGTATATGTTTATCCGTTAGATAAGGCATGTTCCATTTACGTGGGAAATATCGGCAATTCAGTAATGAGTAGTGCGAAATTGGTCTCTTTTTGTTCTATTTTTATAACGGGAAAACACACGTATATGTTTATCCGTTGGATAAGGCATGTTCCATTTATGTGGGAAATATCGGCAGTTCAGTAATGAGTAGTGCGAAATTGGTCTCTTTTTGTTCTATTTTTATAAAGGGAATAGATAGTCAATTTCTGTGTAGTGCTTTGTAATATTAATATTCTTTGAATTTTTGTGATGTTAATAAATGGTATAATTGTTGTAGATGTACCAGAATGATATTTAGCGTGTAAATGTTGCCTAAGGAAGAGGCAAAGATCAGCAACATGACTGAAGGTTGGTTATTCAAATTTTATGCAATAATAAATTTTGGGCCTAACGAGTTTGTATTTCTATCGCAGGTGCGGAAACTCAACCAAATGCGGGGAATGAGCCCCAGGCAGGTAAGTCGTTTCATTGATGACTTGTACATATATATTTCTTAGCATATAACTATATGAAGTTAAATATCAAGTTTGATATAATTGAGTTAGTATTCGTTATAGGCATCTGTTATGTGACAGAATAGGGTTTCATTTTTTAGTCTTTTTTATTATGTTTTACTATTATGCTATTTAACTGAAAATAAATCTTTGGGTTATTTAATTATTTAACAAGTGTTGATAATTAGATAAATATTAGTAGCTTAATAAGATTTATATTGATAGAAAAAATTAGGAATATTTTATTCTTTATTCTTTATTATAATATGTCCAAGCAACTTGAAATGTATATGAAAATATTTTATAATTTATTAGTAGAAATATATTTCCAATAGATAGAAATTATAAGTTTATGCTTTTTGTGGTTTTACAGAAGCCTTAGAACCAAGAGCAACACATAGTGAAGGATTACATGAGGGAGCAGCGGAATCAATGTCGCAAGCTGCTCTTGAACCTATGCAAGAGCTTCTTACAGTTCATGGAGCTACGCAGGGAGAGAGTAGCGATGCTGTCAGTATTTATACTGCCAGTACTTCGGTGTCTGGTAATGGTAAGTTTGCAAGTTTTAGTGATAATATCAAAATACATATATACAAATATTTGTATCATTTTTTTAGAGTCGAGTTCAAGTAGAGTCAGCGCGATAACTGTGGTGTTGCCCTGGGGTGCTCAAAAAGAGACAGTGAAGCCGCAACAAATAGGAGATATGGATCTCAGACCGGGGGAATACGTGATGCGTATTCTCTTCGCAGAATTCACTTCGCAGGCAGAGAAAAAGATGGAAGCCGTTATGACGGAACATGTAAGCGATTATTGAAGTGATTGTTGTTGCAACAATATTGTTTGAATGTATTATTTTCAGGAAAAACAACTATCGAAAGTATTACAAAGAGGAGAAGATCCACAATTTGATCAATTGCTATCGGCTTTCGGTTCCGTTGCCGAACATTGTTTACCGTCAATATTGAAAGCCCTTTTTAATTGGTACGAACGTCAGCTTATTGACCAAGGTGGTGATCAAAAGAAACCTGCCCCTGGAAAAGAAGACCAAAAAGGAAAAAGGTAATAATATAATAAATTGGTATATCTTGTAAACATTAATAACAAATATATCATTTCAGTATTATGTATACAATAGTATCAGGAAGCGTAGAAACAGTGGAAAGAAGCGAAGCAGATCTCTTGCAAGAGCGTAGAGATCTTGCTGTCGAATTTATATTTTGTTTAATGCTGATCGAGGTTCTACGTCAATTACCATTTCATCCTGGACATGAAGATTTAGTAACATATATAGAAAATATTGCTTTTAAGCATTTTAAATATAGAGAAGGGTAAGAACTGATACATTACAATAAAAATGAAGAAAAAAGATAAATAAGACTTAATCAATGTTTACATATCTTTTTAGCATACAAAATGAACCGAACGCAGCTAACATTCACATCATTGCTGATCTCTATGCTGAAGTAATAGGAGTTTTGGCGCAATCCAGATTTATGTCAGTGAGAAAGCGTTTTATGGTAGAACTAAAAGAACTACGAGCTAAAGAGCCAGGACCTCATACTACACAGAGTATTATTTCCTTATTAATGGGAATGAAATTTTTCCGAGTTAAAGTAATTATCACATTAGCTAATATAATGTTTAATACATATATTATTTTGAATTTTGCATTGTTTTCCTAACTTTTTTTACTTTTAAATAATGTATGTTACGTATGAATTTTCAGATGGTACCAATAGAAGAATTTGAGGCATCGTTTCAATTCATGCAGGAGTGCGCTCAATATTTCTTAGAAGTGAAAGACAAAGATGTTAAGCATGCCTTAGCTGGTCTTTTTGTTGAAATACTCGTCCCCGTTGCCGCTGTAAGTGTTCGAGGCTATAAATTGTATAATTCATGCATCACCAAATAATACTGTAATCCGTGCTTTACATTTTAGGCTGTGAAAAACGAAGTAAACGTACCATGTCTAAAAAATTTTGTGGAAATGCTGTATTCAACAACATTAGACATGTGTACAAAGTCTAAGCATAGACTGGCGCTCTTCCCATTAGTAACCTGCTTGCTTTGCGTTAGCCAGAAAACGTTCTTTTTACAAAACTGGCATTACTTTCTAGCTATGTGTCTGTCCCACTTGAAGAATCGGGATCCAAAAATGTGTCGAGTTGCATTAGGTATGTGATTAAAGCATCAATTAATTATATATATATATATATGTATATATATATAATGTTTCTTAAAAGAAAAATGAAAACAAGTATATATCTTTTGCATCTATTGTATTACAGAGGCTTTATACCGTTTACTCTGGGTTTACATGATACGAATCAAATGCGAGAGCAATTCGGCCACGCAAAGCAGACTGCAAAGCATAGTAAATTCTTTGTTTCCTAAAGGATCGAAGGCGGTAGTACCGCGGGACACGCCGCTGAACATTTTTGTAAAGATTATTCAATTTATTGCGCAAGAGAGACTGGACTTTGCGATGCGCGAGATAGTGTTCGACTTGCTGTCTGTCGGTCGACCAGTAAAAATAATTTTAACTCCCGAACGCATGAGTATCGGACTCCGAGCATTCCTCGTTGTAGCTGACAGTCTACAGCAGAAGGAAGGGGAACCACCTATGCCGCGCACTATGGGTGTTTTGCCAAGTGGAAACACCATGCGTGTTAAAAAGACATACTTGAATAAAGTATATATCATACATGTGATTCTTACATATCTGTTGAACATGGCATTTTTACAAATGTGTTTTTATGATTTAGATGCTAACGGAGGATACTGCGCGAAGCATAGGAATGTCTTCATATTTCCCGCACGTGCGCCGAGTGTTCGTGGATATTCTACGTGCGTTAGATGTTCATTATGGAAGACCTCTCATGATGACCAGTACTCAGAATGTGAACAAGGAACCAGATGAGATGATCACTGGGGAACGCAAGCCTCGAATAGATCTCTTCCGAACTTGCGTTGCCGCCGTCCCGCGATTGATTCCCGATGGAATGACCGGTGTGGAATTGGTCGACTTATTGTCTCGTTTGACAGTACACATGGATGAGGAACTGCGTGCATTGGCATATCAAAGCTTACAGACCCTAGTATTAGATTTTCCCGATTGGCGACAGGATGTCGTACTTGGGTTTACGCAGTTTCTAGCCAGGGATGTGCAAGATACGTTTCCACAACTTATTGATAACGGTCTGAGAATGCTGCTGCAATTGCTGACCAGTTGGAAGAACGCCCTGACGAGTCCCAGTATAAGATCTAAGGAACAATCAGTGGATACTACACGAGTGAATATACGAGTGGACGTTGGCATCAAGAAATGCGAAACGGGCCAGGTTTGCATTAATTATTTTGGAATTTGCTGGCAACGCACAAAATGCGATGTAAATTTTATTTCTTGTTTACAGAAAGTAGAACCTGTGTCGAACATATTCTATCTGGTGGAAGGATTTGCCTTGGTTATGCTCTGCAATTGTCGCCTTTATCCTCGACGATTGGCTGTTCATATACTTCGGGAAATTAAACTTTTACTGAAGACTTTGGGTAATTATATTCACGCGTATTACACATGCAATGCATCACGATGTATATTTTATATGTAATATTTTTAGGAGCACCTGAAGATGATCAACCCGTTATTGATGTGATTGATGCTTGCTGTCCCGCCGTTTTGGAAAAATGTTATCCTATATTACCACCAGCTGAGAAAGCAGCCGCCGCGTCTACGTCTAATGTGGATTTGCAATGGATAGCCGACAGAAGTAGTTGTGTTTGGACAGCTGGTAATACTTCATTTATCACACTTTTGATATGTAGATTATATGTTATATTCACTTATATTTATTTTACGTTTCAGGATTTCACGACGAAAATAGTACCAAGAGTTCTTCCTCGCTTAATCTAAATGGAGCCGATCCGTGGGCCAGTTGTTTATTTGCCTTCCTGGAAAAGGACAGAGTACTTACATTGTGTCCAAACGCCGTCGCTCATTCTTGGCCCATTGTCTTTACTCGCATAAACTCTCTGTTCTCAGTAGTGGATCCCACGTAAGTTTAGATCTCTGTAGCCAACTTATATACTACATTTAAGCTTTCAAATAATTAACAGTTCTATCTTTATATTTATACAGGCCGGTAAATGACAATCGAGCCTCGTTACTACGGAGTTCGACGACAGTGAGAAAACCAGTAAACGAAAGAGATGTCTATATGCACATCTGGAAAAATTATCTGACCTTTGGCTACAGAGTTGTTCCACCAGTGCCGAATCCAGTTGTTCGATGCGCCAGTCCGGATCTCAGTCTCAGGTAAGTTATTCACACGAAAATTTACAGCGGGAATTCAAATATTATATTGTATCATCCTATTATATATTATTTTATTTTTTTGATAGTTATAACGTTTAATATATACAATATTCATGCTTATTATGTATCACTCAATAAAGTATGTATAGTCGCGTGCATCGTTACGCTCGCTGCAATTGCAACTTTGAGTTTGTATCGAATTAACATGAGTAACGAAGTATATCTGCATTGAGAATATATATGCACACGATTTATATTTACATTGATTACGTTTAATTTGATGATATATTTCGATAAAATTTTGAATAACTAAAAGCTCACATGTTTAGCAGAATAATATATTAGAGCTTTAAATGTCTATATAAAAAGTGAGTCAGTATAAGATCAATAATCAACTTGGTATTAATTGGTGTTGGGTCATGTTTGTTAGTGTCCACTATTTCATACAGAAATGTTTCACTTCACCTGTCTCGTGAAATGTCAATAGTGGTTCGTTAAATATTTTACAGAATCATAAAGTTGTTCATATTTTTAATGTTAAGCGTTAATCTTACACTGGCACAGTTACTGAACTATAATTTTATGTTTTACGTTGGACATTAAGATATCTAATATTATATATACTCACACAATATTTTCTATCTGATGTTTGTGCACATCTAGCAATTCTTTCGTTAATTAGACTGGCACCAATTCGTACCAAATTCGCGCTTTGCATTCGGGAGCGGAATCCATACTTGCTTTGTCCTTTCTTCTATGCATATACATACTTCGCTTTATTTTCCGCAACACACTACATCTCTCGCATGCTGTCTCCTGTCGTACTGTGTCTCGTACATGTACATCTTCCCCCCTCTCTCTCTTTCTCTTTCTGGATATTAGAGTAGTAGTCTCTGAGCAGTAAATAATGTCTGATACAAGGAGCATTGGTGGTACACTGTATTGCATACTCTAGTGGTCAGCATACGGTGGAGTTTGGTGTGTTGTGCATGAGTAAGGAGTTGAGTCAGAGCCTGGAGAATCTCGGTGGGGCGCAGACCCTGCCGGGTCGGTTCTCTGTACCGTCCATTTCCGGCATCTACACCCGGCACAAGCGTACCAGGTGAGCCTGAAATTAACAATCGCGAACAAACGACCACGCTTCCTTCGATGTCACCCGGGATTTAAACGGTCATTGGTAATTCGCACTTCGTACCTTTTATAACTATTGAATCTTTGTCTCTTTCTTACTCTCTTAACGCAGCACAGTTTGGTATTACCCCCTTTTTTCCATTGAACTTTCAGCTTTTGAACTCTCTCGCCCTAACAAGTTCTTTTCGCGCGTACTTGCGTATACCATCCTTGCCTAGCCTCACGACCGTTCCCGATCGCTTCTTTTACCGGAGATTGAACTCCGATCGGATATTCGAGAGCGCACAATTATTAATTTACGTTTTAACATACTTGTGAACGAAAAATCGTGAAACGCAACAGTTTCGTTTCCGCAGCTCCTCGCCTGATAGTCTATCCGCGGAACGTGGCGACAACAAATCACCGGGCACAAACGCGAGTCCCGCGGCCTTGTACAAGCTGACTGTACCTTTGCTGAGATGCGAGGCCGTCGACGTCAGGGATGCCGCCGTGCAGGCGATTGGGAAAGTAAACGCCGATGCTCTAAAGTAAGTGTATTACCATCTGAAGTCGTATGAAAACGATGAGAGATAGATTAAATTGTAAAATGATTCTTCCTTTGTTATAGAGACTTGATGGAGGAACTGGTACCTTATATCCGGGAAGCGGTCGATCGGAAGCAGGAGAATATGAGACGGCGAAGAAGACGCGACGCTTTGAGACTACAACTAGTGAGAGTACTGGAATTAATCGCCGAGTATGGAACGTTCGGTATCTGGTTAGTTGATACATTGCTTTGCATCTTTCTACTCATTTTTACACTCAACGAACTGGATTTTTTAAAATTTATCTTTTTTCAGCCCAGCAGTATTAGATCGCGAAACGCAGTCTTTACATCCGACATTCGTTGAGTACATAGACGGTGCGCGCATTTATCTAGAAAACGAGACCGACAAGGAAGCACCCGCTGTACGAGACATCAAGTTACACTTCTGCAACTTTATGAGGAAGATGATCAAGAGTTTTTCACGTAAGCAATTTTATTCAGAAAATTCCGAAATCGAAATATGTGTAATGCCTCAAGTAATTTATTAATTATCTTTTTCCTTACTTTTCTAGTGGAGACATGCTATACTTTGTTAAAAAGGGATTTAAGAAGAAATCTATTCATGCTCTTCGCTAGTTGGGCTGGTGTTTACGGCAGGCCGCTTACGAGTACGTCGTCCATGCAAGAAGAGGAAAAGTCTTGCACGGAATTGCAACTCTCAGCCTTGCAAGCTATGAGTGGATTACTCTGTTGTGGATCGTGCTTCAATCCGCAATCGCTTTCGGAAGAGGGTGCGATTTTGTATCAATGGCTGGACTTATTACTGGCCAGTAAAGACGAAAAAGTAAATTTTATAAATTATCTCGTACATAAGATTTTATCTGTAAATGCGTGCGCACGTTATTAGCATTCGAGATTACATGCAAAACTCTAATTAATAATCCGTTATATGTTATATGGATACATTAAGTGTTAAAGTATTTCATTTTGTATATTCTATCTGTATCATATCTCTTGTTTCAGATTTATACGCTTGCACGCGAAACCGTCGTGTTACTACTTGAAGGAAACCCAGACATCGGTACGCTTTTGGATTGGGTAGTGGATCGATGTTATACTGGCGCACCGCAAGTGGCCGATGGCTGTTTTCTCGCATTGGCAACGATTTTTAGTGCTAGGTATGCACGAATTAAAAGATATAAATATAGAATAAATATTTCATACAAAAACGTTTATTAGTAGTAGGAGAAAATACGATATGTACACATAGCAAGGCTACGAGACACGTACTTCTGTATTGACAGAGTCGCAGATATAATCATGATAGAATAACAAAACTATCAATATATCTAATAGTGTGACAATGTTGACATTTATGATTTTCTTTTCTTCAGAGAGTATCCTTGCGACCATTATACGAGTGTCATCAACGTGACATTAATGAATACAGGATGTCCCCGCGCTCCGGTCCACGATGCGGCGCTTCAGCTTCTTCAACTGCTGGATCAACGCTTCTTCGGAAACGTAGGCCCGCTTCCAGCTACGGAACTCGAAGCTGGTAAGCTTATAATCCATGTTTTTATTTCTGTAATACTGTATCGGTGCATTACATATCCTTCTCTAATTGTTTCCTTCTATAACACGTATTTACTCAGTTATCTGAAATTGATGTTTTACTATATTATAATCCTTCATTCACTGGGAGCTTTTGCGTCTCCTGAGAGTTCTTCTGTTGCGCATTATCGACAAAGTGCGTCCGTTTTGTTGAGCTGTATTTGCTGGTGAATTCTGAAACTGTAAAGTAATGCAAGGTTTTACCAAATCGATAAAACTGTTTTCTTTGTTTATTAATTCTAGGACATAAAAACAAACGAATTTTTCAATTAATGCAATATTATCTGCACACATATAGTTTGTCATTATGTTACCTTCTTATAACTGAGTAATTAATGTGTGCCTACCACACTGTTTTCCATGATTCGCCATCTGCATGAGAGTTCCACTTCTCCCAGTACTTGAACGCTTCGTACATATGCGAACCATCTCTCTGCGAAAATTCTGCCCGCTCGTGCAGTAAAGAATGAAGTTTATTCCGAAACTCGTTTGGAATAATAATTGGCTCATTTGTTGTGCCAAAATGATATATAGCTCTGATTTACTATTACCCTGAATAAGATATGTAGTGATTATTAATATTATACATTACATAACGTATAATTTTTTTAATGTCAAAATTTATGTAGATATAAACAATAATAATACGAGTCAATAAGCATTAACAATTGGAAATAATAGCTGCGGCTGTATGTTTAATTATGCAAACATCTAATTTTGCAAAAATATTATACAGTGCGAGAATGTATTAAATTAAATTTGATTGAACATTGAAAATTACAAAAAAATGTGTGGATTTCAGAAAAAGTTTAATTAACAATATTTTTATTATTTAGAATTTACTTTTTAGAGCAAAAGCTCTGTATTTGACTTTAGCATTAAATATTGATACATACTTTAGTTTTAAATATCGATACATAGAGGAAAGCAACCACCCTGAGGACGAATGCAGGCATATTGAGACAGAAGAACGCGGTCGAAACGATCAGAAGCATTTTCGTGACTTTAGCCTGCGGCATTCTGTTCCGTGGAGTATGAGTCCTGTCGTTGGAAGCGTCGGATTCTATGGTTAAGGTTCTTCGGATATGATCGAGCTTGTAGATGTTGCGCACTATCAATGTATTAAAGATCACTATCATAGTCAGGGGCACGGCAAATGTCATGACAGTGTCAAGAGTGTTGTAGGCGTTTGCCCAGCGCTGCCAGGCCGGGTCCAAGATACAGATATTCAACTTTTTATATTGGTGAATATTGATGAATATGAGCACCGGGGTGCTCAGCAGAACTGCTAATGCCGTTAGTCCTATCACCGTCATCTTTGCTCGGGCTACCGTGCACAAGAACTGGCGACGAAGGGGCCACTTGACTGCGACATACCGCTCAACGGTGAAGGCCACCACGAGCCACACGCTGAGGAAACTACAGAGAGTACCGAGATAGGTGAAGAATTGGCAGAAGCCCCACTGACTGAATAGATCCACGTGCACCATTCCTAGCCATGGTACGAAGCTTCCTACTAGGAAGCCGCTGTCGCTTATTGCTAGCGCTCCCAAGTAAATGCTGGAAGAGGAATAACGTAGCTTCGTGCCGAAAAACACGTATACGGACAGGGAGTTGCCCAGCAGGCCCAGGAGCACAAGAATCGGTGTGTAATACCGTTGGATCTCCTGCAAGAGAGCGTCGGTTTCGCGATCGTGTATGTCTATTACACTGTTGTTCTCAGCACTCATCTTCACGCGTTGATTTCCAGCTGTCGTCAATGAGAAGAAAATTGGAAGGCGGTACAACTGTGTCGAGCATAGACAGCATAACAGCTTGCGTCACGCACGATGACCTGGAAGAGTATTAATGTGTTCTATGTAGAAGAAAAAAAAAGAGGGACAGGGAGAGAGGGTATTCCGTAGCGCGTTTCCTCTGGATCATCGACATGAGGACTGAATTTAGAAGCTGAAATGAGCTCAGCATGGTCACTTGGTGTTTGAAGCGTCAAACAACTACTAAGTTATTTAACGTTAAAAATGAAAAAAATTTTTTCAGCAAATTAAATTTTTATATTTGAAAGAGATCACAAGATTTGAATTCCTTTAACATTAAGCATTCTAATTTAGCTACTTTTAAATGGATTTTAGTAGAATTAATTTACGCATCTTATAGTCGTATTGATGTCGATATAAGAGGACAAAACGGGACGAGTGATATTTTCATACATTTTTAATTATTTTATTGTCGCTTGGTTCAGTCATCAATCACTTTGCATTCTTATCATATATCACCAGATGCAGTCTCTGCGTTTATAAGAAACAAAAAAAAGTTACGGGGAAACTTGGCACTTATCGCGCGCAGGAAATCCTTTGCATAACAGATACGTTAACGAATCATTATTGCGCAACTATTGATCCAGATTATGTTACATGAATGCGTTATACTTGACGGTGAAATAAAATACGAATTATTCGGTAAACATTTCTTCGACACGTTGCATTCTCACCGATATTTATTTTATTTATAAAATTGAGTATCATTTTACAATGTAGTGATAACTGCGTAGGAAAATTCTTATCTTTTCTGCGTCATTGCAAAAAATTCGATATAACTTGCAATCTCGGCGAGTGTTTTTTGTTCGTAAAATAACTAGTAGTAACAGTCGTTCTTTAAATGTAAATAATCATCGTATATATGATCATAAAAGAATTTTGTTGATAGTAATATCTCGTATCTTTGATAATAACGGAGTTTCATATTTACACTTCTGAATAGTACACATTAGAAACCGTTTACAAATTGGAGAGCTTTATGTTTCTCTTTAGCTCGTATAATATGTATCTTTCGGACAAGTTTCACGATGCCTTTAATTCGCAATTGAACCGTTGATTAAAACCGATTTGAGTTGATAAAAATAGAATACATATCGCTTTGGTGTAATATAATATTTTTTAATAACTTCTGTAATAAAGAAGAAAAATCTCTTTATAAAAAGGATAATATACTTTTTACCATAATTGAAGTATAATTATAGAAAAAAATAAGTAAAAGCATATAGAAAAATATTACAATAGAATAATTAGATTTTTATTAAAAGTCTTTAGGGGAGAGGAGAATATTTCTCTATGCTTCTGTTATATCTTTTTATAAACATGAGGTAAACGATCTTTAGTTCTTCTTATCTTAATTAGAATTGAAAAAAGAGCTCGTTAAACAGGATCCTTGAGTATCAATTAATGCATACCTGTTTATTGAGTTTCAGTAAATGGAGCGACATTTTATTTATAAAACGTGCAGACGCAAGTCATTTATTGGACTGCCATTCAGATTTGTAGATGAGTTTGTGACTCGGTGCCGAGAGCTCCTTTTAACCACGGTCTTCCAACACTCAAGCACTTCAGTTCATGTACATCTCACACATCTTCAACGATTTTAACGTTTTGTAAATATATGACAAATCCTCCCGGCACTTTTAGTTGGCACGACATGCAGTGCCGGTGCAAGATTCAATGCATAATTCTTTCGTCAGCCGCTCGTTGATGTTTAACGAGTTTCTCATTTAAAACATTTGCGTGACACTTGATTTTAATAGCGATTTGTCAAAAATAGTAGATTGATTAGATCTCAGTAGAGCCGGCATATCAGTATCAAATCACATTAATAGCGAAAGCTTCGCTTTTTTTATTTTCTGAGAGAAAGCGACAAGTTATGAATGCACTTAATAATGAGACTAATTTGGATTTGGCACTTGGAGCACTTAGTTTTCGAGACACTGATGTAACACCTTTGGAGAATATATTCGAGTGCTGTCCCAGCTATTTCTGCTGAGCGCCCCGACACATCCATTCCTGATAAAGCTCGGTGCATCCCGTATTCCGGCTTCTGCGCATCAAAGTAATGTACAAATTCCCGCCTCTTCGCAACGCACATCAATTTGACGTATCAATTCGTGAGGGAGAGATTCATATGATTTTCGGAATTTATACATTTATATTTTTGGGATTATTTTTTTATGTTTCTACAAATCGTATTACGGGGGAACAATATCAATATTTATACCAAAAGAGAGGATTTTCTTATATTTGTATTTAAGATGTAATATTACATTTTATTAAAGATTTTTTATTCATATGATGAATTTTTTCATTATGAATGTAATCATTGCATTATAGTACATTTATGAACAATCAAATTTAA
>NJRL01000680.1:82799-97765 GCA_003063815.1 Aphaenogaster rudis | reverse complement strand
AATGTTATTTTAGATAATTTTCAGATAAGATGATATACATTTTTTATCTAAGATAAAGATAAATATACTTTGTATTTTTTCATCTAGCTAAAGATAAAGATGATCCATTTCTTCATCTAGATGATCATCTAGATAATTTTATCTAGATACCGGCAAACACTGCCCATGCGAGTGCCGGGATCAATATCCGAGATATCATCTTTTGATAATTTTACTTATCGCGCGATCGTCAACGAACGTAAGGACTTTCTTGATCAGTTTGATTACGAGCGTCGTAATTGAACCGATCGGTTAGTTCGAGTAGTATGTCAGACTACCGGGAAGAAAATCCATTTAATAGAGAAAGGGCGCAACGCCTGTTACGTTTGTCTTCCATCGAACGATGCTACTCAATTATCGATGATGGTAATAATCTTGATCATCTCGATGGATGGATGGACGAGACGAGAGAATTGTAATTCAAGTGGTTATATTTCGAGAGTCTTTGTGCTTGGTGTACAAATAATACTGTAATCGATTTCCGATATCCACGCTCTTTCGATACTTTTATTATTGTGTTAGCAATGATAACGACATCACAATGTAGTGAATGATCGTTAGCTTGTCATTCTCTTCCATTCTGTAAATAGGCGTGAAAAGATTCGTCAAAGTTAACGAATCAATATTCTTCGGTGACATAACTAGAATTTTTTATTCCTTACACAAAGCTAGTTGATAGGATTTATTTTAATATTTGCCAATTAAATTCTTTTAAATTTAATTGCGGATATCTCCTCTTTTGTAAAAAGTTAATTGTTTCAAAACATTTCCTATATTGTAAAAAAGGTGGGAATAGTATTTTAGGATAATCATGGAATTCTTTGTTTATTTTTGCAATATACTTCCGGAAAGATTTTGTTTGCCTAGGCAAACTTTATAAAAGATATTCGTTCACACATTCTTGCAATATTTCTTAATTAATTAATTTTTTTACAGTATTACACGAGCGATGTAACACGCGGAGGAACGCGCAGAGAAGGCTGGGGTAGTGCAGAAGCGACAGAGATGGTCCTCAACAATCTCTTCTACATTACAGCGAAGTTCTCGGACGAACATCCTAAAGAGACAGAAGAGCTTTGGGCGACTCTGTGTGGTTGTTGGCCAAACAATCTTAAAGTCATAATCCGCTATTTAATTATCGTTTCGGGAATGGCACCTCAAGAGTTGCTACCATACGTGAGTGAAACTTTCAGGATAGTTTTATTTGCGAACGACAAGGTGATAATGATCTTAAAATATTGAATCATTAGGCAAAGCGCGTGGTACTGTATCTGGCACGTGCCCGTCCGGATCGTCTTGTCGATGAAATGATGACGGAATTGGAAACGGTTGAGACCCTGAATTGCTTGATCGAGCGGACGGAAACGCCTCCCTTCTATCGGCTTACCAGTATGAGAAAAGCGTCGTCGCACAGCGACGCGCCCGCCGCCGATCCTGCCAATCCTCCCCGTGATCTCGGCGTCGAGAAGGGCACCATCCATACGAAAAGACACTCCGGTGAAGATCCCGTCAAAACCGGGTGAGCGATACTTATTCAAATATATTATTTAGTTAGAATTCAAAGTTTTATAGTCAAATCTCTTAAGTTTATTTTTCACGAAAGCGGAAATGTCTAAGGATAATGTCACGAGAATTGGAATTTATTTCAAAACATTTAAATTCTTCTTCCACAGTTCGAAATCCGATACTGCGCTTCGAGCACTTGCGGGGTTTCAAACTCCAAGGGCAGAAAAAACGAGGACTGCGAGCGGTCCGCCAGTTCTTCCAGACGATCTATCAACTCCGACGACGGAAGCCGAGGTACGTTACTCTATTGAAGGTTGATTTATCGTCATAAAAAGTAAATTTATACGGTTGAAAGGTTTTGCTTCCAACTCGTCGACAAGACGACGAGTAAAAATATATGAAAGCTTGAGAAGGTAGTGTAAAGAATATAATGCATCTCTTAACAGGACAGTCTAATCTGAAAGTGATTAATATTATTTTTAGTTAACTACCGACGAGTCGTGTTACGCCGCTCGTAACGGGCCCGTTGGGGTGAACGGAAAGATGCCGTGCGTCGACGAGAAGTTCGATATTCCTCAACCGCATCCCTTGCCGATGCCGGAATATGGCGGGTACTTCGCTCCTTTGACTGAGTACTTGCCTGACAGCTCTCAGCCGATAAGCGGATTTCATAGGTGAGTGCAAGCTACTGTATTCTATTCACTTCGCTGAATATGATCCTCTTTAACAACTCAATGTTGCTATAACTGCTCTCAGGTGCAACATCGCTGTGATGTTGCTCACCGACATAGTCATCGATGGAATCCAGCTCGATTGGGCTATACACGTTCCCTTGATGCTGCACATAGTCTTTCTCGGTCTGGATCATTCGAGACCATTGGTGCGAGACCACTGCCGTTGCTTGCTACTGAACTTGCTGGTCGTGCTCGGGGATCATCGCGATCACCTCGGTGTGGCGCGCGTGCTACTCGCCTCGAAGACGGAGCAACTGGGATTGGGGCTGTCCACCCCGACTCTGCCGGTGCTGGAACACAATTTCACGGAGATAGACCCGGAGTTCGATAGCTATCTGTACGGTCCTCCCGCAGTCCCACCGCCCACGACACCGCCAGCATCATCATCGCCACCTCCACCCTCTTCGCCGCCGCCTCCACCACCTCCTCCGCCGCCGCCGCCTCCACCACCTATGCCCCCCGATTCTTCAGCATCTCCGCCGGCACCTCCGCCACCCCCGCCGCCGCCTCCTCCACCATTACCGTCTTCCTCAGTTGCGGACGGTACACCTACTCACTCATCTTTGTCGAATTCGACGTCAACCCCACCGATGTCGATGAATCACTCGAATCAGTTGGCAACGGATGATAGCAAGGATTATGGGAATTCTCACCCATACGGTAAGCTATCCAGATGGACTATATCAATATATTTTTACTTCGTATTTATGAGAAATTTTACAGAAATAAGTAAAAGAAACGATTTTGCAGAATCAGCGGTGTGCAATAGCTGGCCGACCTCGAGCGGAACGGCGACGACCGCAGTACCACCTGTTATTGTAACGCCGGAGGACACGCATATTTGGACTGGTCCTCAGCCGGGTCCCAATATGCCGATACAAGACGTCATTAAATCCTTGATAAATTTCTTAGCGTCTAGGTATGCTCATTAATTACATATTTGGGAGAATGAGATTCCTAATTTAATATTATCCTTTATAATAGAACAAATCAACCGCTGTGGAATTACGAGGATATGACTGCCAAAGTATGGTGGGTGCGTAGCGCCGAGCAACTCACAATATTATTGCGGCACGTGTTACGTGTCTTTAGAGACTCTTTGCCTCATGCGCTAGTCAGTCAAAGATGGGCGCAAACGGCATTGCAATTAGGCCTCTCCTGCTCGTCCAGACACTACGCAGGAAGATCTCTACAAGTTTTTCGGGCGCTGCGCGTTCCCATAACATCCAGAATGTTGTCTGATATCTTATCTAGGCTGGTGGAGACAGTTGCCGAGCAAGGCGAAGACATGCAGGTATCGACAGTTTTCTTGTTGATATAATTGTTTTTATTTAAAACAATGCAGTCGATAATGATTTTAAAAAGAGTTTTAAATTGATTGATATTCTGAATATTTTATATAATTATATTATTATTATAATTTTCATCAGGGATATGTAACAGAATTGTTACTAACATTGGAAGCGGCTGTCGATTCGCTCGAATCAGACTTTAGGCCACTCGATTTCATGAAAGAGATCTTTAAATCGACGCCTAATTTGAATAACAAGGATCCCGTATCAGGAAATGTAATTGGAGGGAAGCGTAGTCCAGGAGGTGGAAACGGTTATCCAGCTGGGCCGCACATGTTTTCTCACTTGAATCAAGGTGGACACACAAGGAGCACTAGCTATTCGGTTAGTTACTGTATGAAGAGGTCCAGCGGTGGGAATTCCGCGACTAGCGATATGAAAGGTTATTACATTCGATGCTTCTTAGAATACTTGCTACAAGCTTCCTCTTCAAGTATAAATTGAATTTTAGTTTTGTTTCACCGATTTTTCAATAAAAATTTTTGTCTGCAGAATTGGAGAACAGAGCTGGCGGTAACAAGTATCCTAACTCGAATCTGTCTAGATCAAGATCGGCACAGTCCTTGAAGTTACTGGGTGACTCCGCTACGCAGGACGACAAGATGACGATACTAGCGCAATTGTTCTGGCTATCAGTATCCCTGCTTGAATCGGATTACGAGCACGAGTTTCTCTTGGCACTGCGACTGCTCAGTCGCGTGCTGCACAGGCTACCGCTGGATCGACCAGACGCCCGGGATAAAGTTGAGAAACTACAACAGCAACTGCGGTGGACCTCGTTTCCCGGTGTACACGCTCTATTATTAAAAGGATGCACCAGTCCGAATACATACGAACCAGTCGTTACGCTGCTGTCTCAGTTTACGCCTCTGCTAGATCTGCCAGTGGTCGATCCCACGCAAAGCCTCGCGTTCCCGATGAATGTTGTATCGTTGTTGCCTTACATGCTGTTGAATTACGAAGACGCTAACGAACTTTGCATCAGAAGCGCCGAAAACATTGCGCAGGTAAGACTCTATTTATTTTTTTGTCATGTTAACAAATGGAAGATATTGCATTCAATTATTAATCTTACTGTAATATGCTTGTTTATTAACTCCTTTTTTCAATTTCTCTTATAGGTGAGCGCAGAAAAGGGAAAGAAATTGGAGAATCTTGGTACAGTCATGACGTTGTACAGCCGGCGTACTTTCAGCAAGGAAAGCTTCCAGTGGACTAAATGCGTAGTGAAGTATCTTTACGATTCGTATGCTCATCTTAGTTTCAACATGCTTGCTTTCCTTGTGGAAGTACTGGAGAAAGGTCCGAGCAGTGTAGCGTTGCCGGTACTCAGTATCATACATTGCATGTTGCATTACGTGGATCTGGCGTCTCCAGCTGCGCAACCGATCAATACTGAACTGTTGAGAGTGATCTCTAAATACGTCGAGGTAAAGTTCTAAAGTATAAGTTTAATTAGTTTCACATAATCAATATCAATTCAATGATTACAGGAGTAGAACATACGATTGACTGTAACTTGTGTGATTTTGTTTATCTAAATGAATAAATTAACGTTTCAGGGCACTCAGTGGAAAGAAGCATTGAAAATCCTGAAGCTTGTAGTGACAAGATCGTCGACACTCGTAGCACCTCCAACTTCGATGCATGGTTCATCCTGGGATTCTTCGCTAGCGTCACCGCATCCTAGCTTTACTGACACGGAGATATTTACCAAAAAAGAACTACCGGGTAAGTCAACATCTTCGCTTAAATTAATTAACGCGTATTTATTTCTCCTGGATGATTATCGATTTTGTTTCTTCTTTCTTTGCGACGCGGAATGCATGCATGGCACGGACGATTTATGATGCACGATACCCAGGTTGCGATAAGAATAATAATAATGATAGATAATTAATCTTTTCCTAAAATAAAATTGTTATTTTTCTAAGCCCGACATATTTCTAATTATATTATATTTTCTTAATATGAGATAATTATATTATATTTTCTTAAATATCATTTATGCTCTTTAGTTGGATTTTAAGATATGTACCTCTGAAAGCTTTTTAGTTAAAATATTTTACAACATATAGTAAAAATTGTGTTCTCTTATTATTACGTAGAAATATAGATATATACTATTTTTATTAATCATCTCTTTTAATATTTGTAATATTTTGATAATTCAATTTTCATTTCTGTTTCATTTTTATGAATAGGAAGAACAATGGACTTCACGTTTGATCTGTCTCAAACGCCAGTGATCGGTCGACGTTGGCTGATACGTCAAGGTACTGAAGAAAAATTGATTAGTTCTCCACGTTGCTCGTTATCTCTATCGCCGGCTGATAATAGCGCCATTGCCGGATGGAAGAGACCATGGATGTCGCAGGTACGATTATTAAAAATTTGGGGGACAAGACTTCATTATAGTTGTAATTAAAATAGAGATTTGATCAGAAAGTAATGAAGCTTGTATGCAGAAAGTTTGATATAATATCATGTAAAAAATGTTTGATGTATCATGTATAAATGTTGAATTATACATTTGAGATGTATAATCGATTTTTTTTTCAATAGGGCCGTGTTAGGGAGTGCTTGGTAAATCTATTGACGACATGTGGACAAAGAGTTGGTTTACCAAAGAGCCCATCGGTACGTTTTTATTTGCGATATATTTTTCAATTATTAATTTGAGTAGTGTAAACGTATCCTATCCTATGCGAATAATACAATTGTATAACACATGTACATCTATATGCAATTATTTGTTATTTTACTTTTATTTTTTAAAATATTTATATTTTGTACATTTCTTTCTTAAGAAACAAATTTACATAAATATAGATATTTTCAAATGTTATTTAAAAGAAAATAATATAGTTGTATAATATATACATATGTATGTATGTATATATAATTAGTAAACATCTGGTCACATCAGAACATGCCGTAGTATGCTTCACAACGGAAGGCGGGCACACATTTTTCGAACATTCTTAATTTATTACTTCAGAAGATAAAGTCTAAACAACTTATGTTCACCTGACATTTTTGGGGTTCTGGAGTCACTGCCTGAAGTGTTGATATATAGATTAAGAATCATTCTGTACATCTTACAAAAAACAACTGACTCTCATTATGTACCCCTTTCTAGGATGAGCACATTAGTTCAATGACATTGTATAGCAAGGTAAAGGGTTACTTATAAATGCAATTTGCACACCCGCTGTAATTTGCAATAGTATAAATACTTGTAATCGTAATTAACTGCAGTGTTCTATGAGTCGTCCTTCCACGCTTCAGTCAGCTTTATAAAGATGTTTTCACTCGCACATTGTTGCAGGAATAATGAAACATTTGTATAAAATTTTATGAAGTGATAGTAGAGCATAATTTTGCAGCACAGCCATCTTGGATCTATTATCTTTTCACGCTTTGTCATCTGTTGTATGATCATATACGAAATTATCTGTATATATAATAGAAAATATTTTTACATATTCTTGATGATTGCTATTACTGGACATATAGATTCTGTAATCTGACGATATGTTATCAGTAATGTTTGATATAAAACAATGTATCATGGTTCGTTATCAATATATATATATATATATATAATTATATATGCAGGCGACTCTGTTACGCTATCGCATTAGCTATTAATTTTTTGAAAACTTGATAATAGAGCGTCATGTTGCATTTTTTACTTTTCAGCGTTAAATACAAATTTGGCACGTTATTGTTTTCTAGTAATATTAAAGTTTATTTTTTTATGTTAAATACAGCTACAATTGTTTATTAGAATCTGGAATTAGGAAATTGCGATAGCTTCAGAGTATTCTGTATATATAACTAGTTATTGTGTAACATGTGTATGCACAATTGCTGAATACCTTGAGCAAATTCACCTAGTCATTCGAAATTGAGACATGCTGAAGGCAATTGAGGGATTGAATTGAGAAACAGCGGATAAGTAGATTTTATAATATTGAATATTATTTAATGTCATAGTAATTTTTTTTATTTAAAGGATACGAGATACGAGTAGTTATTAATTTTATATTCATGAAATTGTTACTTATGTATTTGCTTCTAATCCCTAATCTAATTTATTTATATATACATTTTTATATTATTAATCTTTTTTAAATTCAGGTCATATTCAGTCAAAGTTCGGACTTGATGGAAAGACAATCATCCATGGCTTCTTCAACGGAAGAGGTTTCCGGTGCGAATAACGATTTGAGCGGAGGATCCAGACGAGACGATGAGCAGTTTGGCGTATTTAAGGACTTCGATTTTCTTGAATATGAAAGCGAAAGCGTTGAGGTAAGTCCACGATGCTTTATTATGCGTTCTAAATGGAGAATACTAATTCAAATTTCTTTCCGTTAAACTTTACAGGGCGAGAGTACGGACAACTTTAACTGGGGAGTTCGACGTCGTCCTCTTAGCGAGGGAGAGGAACGAGAACCCAGTTTGCGACAGTTCGAGGAAAGTTTAAGTGAGAAGACGCCGTCATCTAGTAAACACACAACGCGGGTAAATATGTAAAAAATTAAGAATTTATTTTATTATATATAATTTTTATGTTCTCTATATGTTTTCTCCCTCTTTAAATTATTCATATTAATAAAATTTGGGATGTACATAGCGCGGTGTCGCCGAAGAATCATCGGACGACGAGGCAGGATCAGAATCACCCTTGGATGAAGTACCAGGAGGATCCGGAACGGGACAGGAGACAAACAGCATCCCAGGAATGTTCCCGCCGTCTTCTCTTTCGTTGATACCTAGTCGCACGCGTCACGACTCATCCACAAGGTCTGACACATCGTAAGTTTCTGTATGAAGACCTTTGAAAACGCGTATATTAATCGTTTTACTTGAATTCTTCATCTATAGTGGCTCGAGTGCGGGAGATCTCGGAGATGTGACGCCCTGCAATGCGTCACCCAACCTGTCCGCCTTGATGCCCTTCCGACAGGTCGTACGAGACGATGCCGAAGAGATCTGGAGGCAACAAATTCAAAGTCTCATCACTCAAGCTCCGTACAACACTTTGAGCTTCTTCCAATTGCTGAGCAAGATCTTAAGGGTAAGTATTGCCCTTAAAAAATATAATAATTTATTTTATTAAAAATAATACTGTTAAGTTTTACAAAAAATTTATGAATTGTTACTTTTTCCAAGGAAAGTTATTAAAAAATTGTTATGTTTCATAGGATGTGAGCAGTAAATCCGTCGGTCTTACGCGCGAGGCAAGTGCTTTGCTTTGTAACGGCAGCTCGGCTTCAGCTCACTTAGGTTGCCATTTATCTGGTCATGCCGAGCTACTTAGTTCAAAAGCCGAGCCGCCTCTGGTGTGGTTCTCGGTGGCGATATTCGCAAATCAGCGGCTAAACGAGACGTTGCGCTTTGGAATGCTAGAGGTACAGGAACATCTGGAGACGTTTTTGGATAGGAAGGATCATGCTACGGAAGTAAGTTTCGTTAAGACACTCGACAACGACTGTTAAAGACAAATAGCTACGGTATCCATTTACTTTTCAGTGCTTGGAGGCAGCTAAAGCAACCGCTAAGCTTCAGGCTTTAGGCGGCAGTCACACCACGGAAGCGGGTGTCGAAGAGATGCTTTTGGATTTAGGCAGAGCGCTTTACAAGCTGCACTTCCAGCTACTTCTGTTAATCGAAGCGTCGAACAAAATGCTAGGAGCGCTATTGAATGCTGCTAGAAGCGTACAGATTCCTTTACAAGATCTGTCCGTCGAGATCGCCAATATGAAGATAGCATTAAGCAGAGCGCTCGAAGAAAGCACCGAGAGTGAACGAGGAACACCCACTCCGACACCCAGTCCTAGTCCTCTGCCGGGTTCTGGAGCTGTAGAAGAAGTCGCCAGAGTCGCCGAACTTTTGAGAAACGCACGGTGGTGTCCAGCGCTCGAAGCCGTAAGACTGCACAGGGCACAATGGCCCGGAGATCCTTTTCACGATGACGATGACGTAACGACTGCCGTTAATATGTATTGCAAGTACATAGGTCAAGACAGATCGGGTGAGTTTAATAGATGCTGCATTAAATATTCAATAATATTTAATGCAGTTATATATTTATACTGCGTTAAATATTTTTTATTTGAAGAAAGAAAATAGAAATGAGATAAAAATATTTTAAAAGTACTAATAAATTTTAACAAATTAAGCAAATATACTATGATTAATTTAGATTTGAGATCGATTTGTTATTGGCTGCATGATGCCATTATCGTTCATTTTTGGACTATTTGCGTGATCTATATTTTTAGACATAGCGACACGTGAAATATATGTTGACTTATATTTTGCATATCAATATGTTTCAGATATATTCGTAGTGACGAGAAAAGACGACGAGATGTCAGAGATATTTGGCAGACTGATGGAAAGCCTGTTCGAAGTGCTGGCGGCCGTGACAGGATTGGAAGCGTCTACGAAGGCCGCGCGCAATCAGCATGACTCTAATCACTCAAAAAACGATTGTTAATATAAGCTTTAACTATATAGTATTACGAATCGTTCTCGTATAGATATAAGTCGACGAACATATATTTAATAGTCGTACATATACGTACGTAGATGTCTTATATACGATGATAGGTAAATGTATGTATATATATATATCACGATAAAAATTCTTAGACTCGTCATTCTGTTTTTTTTTTCAATGCGAAAAACGTAACGAATCGCTGTCGATTGTAAATTTAACGAAATAAATCATCGAAATCTCGAGGATAAATGTTTTGAAAAAAATTCGCGCACACACTCTGTAGGATATCTAATCAAGATGATTATACGAAAGAGGCGATCAGTGTATAATACACGGCCTGCGGAAGAACATCATGTTGAATCTTGTCAAGATGTGATGCGTTTCGTGAGAAGATTCGTCG
Source organism: Aphaenogaster rudis (assembly GCA_003063815.1). NCBI lineage: Eukaryota > Metazoa > Arthropoda > Insecta > Hymenoptera > Formicidae > Aphaenogaster > Aphaenogaster rudis. The sequence goes on along the minus strand of NJRL01000680.1, from coordinate 87,217 downwards.
ATTCTGCGGTTACCGCCGCGATAAAAATTGTCGCTGTCATGGTTTGTTAAGCTTCTCAAGTGTCAAGTATATTGCGAATAATTCCCATATATACTTTCATATATATTATTGAAACGGTATCTCGTGTGTCTACATTGTTCGCTACAAATAATTGTATCGGTCGCTTTTAACTGTTAGGATCATCAGTCTTCACTCAAGCACACAGAATGGCCCACGTGTGGAAATATCAACGTGCGAAACGGCCTGCGATGTGTAAAAGAAAAGATGCTCAGATGGAACCAATTACCGGTACAATAGAAAAAGAGATCGATCGCCAAGAGGAGGAAAAACGAAATACGCTTTTCTTGATCTTCCGCAGGCTCTGAGAAGTTGGATGTTCCATGTTAAGTTTATCGGTCTTAACAGAGAAGGGACCACCGAATTCTACATGTATCAGGTTCTATGGAGCATACCCACGCCGGCATATCCGGAGCCATATGTGAACGTCAGCGTGTTCTTCTGCATCGCGGCGAGTCGCGTGCAGCCGCCGCACTTTCCAGTCGACGTTAGTTTGTTATGTATATTTTCAGCTCTTTCCCCTTGCTCTTTCTGTCTCTCTCTCTCTCTCTCGTTCTCTCTTTCCTGCGTGCACGTCGACTACACGTCGGCGAGAACGAGCAGATCTGGGTAATATCGGGAATCACTTTTAGCATGTTTTATCACAGTTCGAATGTGATATGATATAAATATTTAAAATATAAAAGTATACCGTAATATATATTATATATATCATTATATTTTTACACGAACTTGTATCTGAAGTAAAAGATGCTAGGTTCTACATATAGATGCTATAGTCTCGTGTTAGATTAAATGTTTCCATAAATGCAAATAACTTTTTAATAGGTCACGTATGTATTCGAAGGACATCAGTTTGTGCATCGATTGGACGTAGTCTTTCAACCGAAGTGGCTTTACGACATTCTCGACATGAAGACTATACTGTTCAAAACTTTCACGTTCTAAGATCTCTTTCTATTCCTCTTAATGTTTCTATTAAAAAAGCTGTATTTTTTTCTGTTAAATTATATACATATATCTTTGTAAAATTACAGGATCGTAAAACAATTTTTATCTGTGATTAATGATAAGAATTTATACGTAAGCGGCAATATATGAAATCGTGACACATCTCAAACATATTCTGTGTATCGAAATGCAAGCACGATTCCTCGACATCGCGCCGTGGAACGGCTGCAGCTTTTTAGGACAGATTTTTAAGCGCCTGCACCGTGCAGAATGTCGTAAAAGTAAGAGTGTCGGATTTCCGCGAATCGGGCACGCGCCGGCCGCAATCTGGTCCAGCACCGGACGCCGTTTCATTCCGCTCGGTTAAACAATACGAGCAGGTGATACCCCGCTCCGTAAGAGAGTACGCACCGCGCACTGCTGTATTGCCATTCCCAATCGCACATTTACGACCTTTGTGTTAAATCATTAACGCCGATCGTTACAGCATTGATAGCATTTCCGTGTCTACAGCTGTAGAGACGAAAAAAAGAATACAAGGTACAAAATTTACTAAATTAATTTATTAACTTGATAAAAATTTTAATATACGCTAAAATAAATACCCTTATTTTTTATTACATGTGCCATTTAGTTGTTTGTTATTGCACGTACAAAAATCCTCTCGCTTTCTTCATACACGGAGAAAATTTTATATTAAAAATTACTATGTATATGGCAGTAGCTGTGGACCATGCTGGAATTATAAAAATTTTTACTATGTTTTCACAAAACAGTTTAATAATTATTAATTAACATAGTAAAAATTTTTATAATTCCAGCATGGTCCACAGCTACTGCCATATACATAGTAATTTTTAATATAAAATTTTCTCCGTGTACAAGTTGATATTTCCATTTATAGACAATTTATAGACTTTTGCCCTGCTAGCATTGAACTATGACAGGTACCGATAAGTGATTGGTGGTCTCCATTCATCCTCTCCCACAGAGTTGATGCACGTAGCCGACCACAATAAGAATCTATTTACAATCTCGTGGAGGACACTGAGGAGGTGTGAACCGTGCGTTGGTCTCTGGGCCCGATCCCGACTTCTTTTACGCATTCTCAGCTTTGGATAATAAGACCGACGAACGGATGAAACAATTCGAAAACCAGTGAGGGCCCTCGCTTGTGCACATGCGGGCCGGACGACGCCGGGAGGTCTCTCGATGCCTCAGCAGGAGCCAGAAGAGACGGCAGACCACGTGTCGGGCATGTCGACACGTGGATACGTGATTGCGCTCTTAACAATATCGATTTTAATTTTTCTTAGGCATCCAAAGGAATTTAAAGATTTTATCATTTTACGTATCTTTTGTTATATCCTGAAAACTTTTGGTATGTGTGTGCGCGTGTTATAATTATATTTAAATTTATTTTAACGTATTATATTAAATTTTTTAAATTTATAGTTACTGTAATATGTGTGCATATGTGTAATGAAAGATCAATTACGCTGTAAGTAAGGGCGTCTACAGAAGGGAGAGCAAGAGGGGCATTTGGAATTAGCAAAAAATTAAGTATTTGCTCTCCCTTTGAATAAAGGAAGGGCAAATTGTGCTAACCTTGCCGATATCTGTCCTAATCCATAGGCAGTATTTTCCGGTTGTCATCTAGATTGTCATCTAGATGCAAAGTTTTCATCTATTTTCATCTAGATGAACATCTAGATGAAAATCAAAATGAAAAATTCGCATCAAGATGACAATCTAGATAATCTAGATGTCATCTAGATGCCAATTTTTTATTTAATTTTCATCTACATGAAAATGCTGATGAAAAGTTTGCATCTAGATGACAATCTAGATAATTTCATCTAGATACCGGAAAACACTGTCCATAGGAGTGTATAATTTTCAACAAAAGGTGTATAATAACAAACAAGAGATGGAATATTCTTCGGCAGGGAATATTAAACCACAGACAAGGGCGTCCGCAGGATTTTTTCCAGGAGGGGGCATGATTCAAAATATTACTTCCAGAATTAGAATACTTATAATTTGAAATTTATACATTTTTTGAAATTATAATGCTATGAATTAGGGCAAAGATCGGCAAGGTTAGCACAACTTTGTCTTTCCTTTATTCAAAGGGAGAGCAATTGCTTAATTTTTTGCTAATTCCAGGGGGGGCAAATGCCCCTCTTTCCCACCCCTGCGGACGCCCATGACCACAGAAGAGATTTGTTTCGACACTACTGGCCAATTTAATTTAAATTAATATATCGCAAATCGCGACGTTTTTCGACCATGGATTTTAGTCCTTCTAAAGTGAATGAAATTAATTTAATGTAAAGAATTTGTTGTGTGCGAAAAATATTACCTCAGCCAGGATTTGAACCTGGACCTCCCTACAATCCGTGCGGGCGTCGTAGCCAGTTCGACCACCGAGGCATGTGTATAAAAGGTGTATAAATTTCAAATTATAAGTATTCTAATTCTGGAAGTAACATTTTGGTGCCCCCTTCCTGAAAAAAATCCTGCGGACGTCCTTGCAGGCTGCAAGTGTTGGATTCGGACTCTGTGAAGCTTAACGAATCCCGCGACTGACACGATTCTTTTTCCTTTCGAGGATCCGTTCTCCAAACGGGAGAAAGACCGATCGCTCGTCGTTTTACAAACAATCAATCCGAGTTATGTGGGTCAAAGCGTGCGATATCGGTTTACGACCGCCAACCGCGGTGGCAACAACCACCGCCTATTTATACAGCGCTGAGCTTTTTGTCAGTCGCGCGGGGTGGTTCTTGTCCTAAACATCACATCCGCCGTGATGTGTGCCTCCTACGCTGACCGAGAAAAGGAGGATCGCGAGGGACCGCGAGAGGCAGCGGCGGCGGGGACGGAGCGCGAGGGAAGCCACGACAGGAACCACCGCCTCGCTTTCTTCAGCGGCTTCAAACATCCGCTGCACCAGCCGCCACCAGATCTCTCGTTTACCCCCTGCCGCCTCAGTTCGCGCTCAAAGGAACGCGCTCGTGCACGCGTTCATTTCCCCTTTCCACGTCGGAAGCGAAAGGATGCGTCTCGGATGCGTTTCTACCCGGGGTTCTCTCTGACGCTTCTCAAAGTCTCCGCTCCGTTTCCGGTTCTTCCCGTTGACGTCGTGTTCTACTCTGCAGAATGCATACAGTCGGAAATTCAATGAATATGTACGAGTATAATAAAATTAAAAAATATAGAACTATAATTAAAACATATATTATGTACTTGTATGCACGCGTTCGTTTCCCCTTTCCACGCCGGAAGCGAAAGGATGCATCTCGAATGCGTTTCTATCCATCCCAGGGAGAAATGGCATCTGATCGATGTCGGATCAACATCGATCAGACATCGGTTAGACGTCATCGACGTCTGATCGATGTCGATCC
>NJRL01000680.1:15637-38919 GCA_003063815.1 Aphaenogaster rudis | reverse complement strand
ACACTCGCACAATTAATTTCGCCAATTTGCATTTGATTCAATGAGTGATCCAATCGGAGAGGTCTAATAATGGGCGATAATAAAACGGAACAACTTGTCGGAGATAAAGGATAGTTAGCAACCACCCTGCGCGAGCCGCGGGGTCCGACCGTGTTCCTCCCGTGCGGTCTTTTATCCGTTCCCTCCACCCTGGGTCCCACGCACTCGCCACGCGTGTCGCACATTGCCGACACACCAATGGGACCACCACATGCGCGGGAGGGAACCGGGCGGGCACGCTTCTGAGGCGCGTGCAGCTGAAGAAGAAGAAGAAGAACAAGAAGACGACGACGACGACGACGAAAAGCGCCGCGGCGGCGGCGGCAGCGGTAGAGGTGAAGGGTGAGGGAGGTTGCGCTGCTATATGTAGCCCCGAATCTTAGCCGGGGCAACTATTGCGCCCGAAATTGCCGAAGCGAACGCAACCCCTGCGCCACTCGACATACACTTCCAAAACGGATCGTAATCCTTCCTCTTGATATCGTGATACACCGGTTCTATCCTGTCTTCGCGTTGTCATCCCTTTACTATAGATAGTAGTCGGTGCGACGAGTGTGTTAGTTTGTGAGTCTTCAGTTGATAAGCATGACTTGTGTGCTCTGAGGAGAGAAATCGAGGAGACGAGGAAGATGCCCCGAGCTTTCCTGATCACGCATCGCAGGTACAACGGCGTCGAAGAAGAGATCGCAGGATCTGAAAGAGGTATGTTATTAACTTGGCGCGCAGTAGCTTTGATAAAAAATTTCTGAAGCAATAATTTAACTAGAGTTCGAAAATTAAAAGGCATTAAAAATTTGTAAGAGTTTACATAAGACTTTGAATTAGAAATTAAATTTTTATTCTATTATAATTGAATATCATGGAATTTTTATTTTGTTCTTCAAATAATAAACTAATTTGATTTATCATAATTTACTAAAGCTGTTGATTAATAAGTTTCGTGCATTTGAGAACATGCAATTTAAAATATTGTTCTATTTCGTATATTTCTCATAAATTAATTTTTAGTTTATAATTAATATTTTGTCAGGAGATATTTTCTAAATAATTTTTAATTGTGTTAAATAATTCAAAATTGATTTTTTACAAAAGAATTATGATATTTGAATTCAATTCTCTATTAATTCTAGTTGATACGTCATTTTCTCACGCATTACTTATACTGTCATTAATCTTTTTTGGATAATTTTTACAGAGAATAAAAAAACGTAAAATCTTAACACTTATAACATGAAAAAATTTGTATTTATCATATAACTCTGAGATATGATAATTTAACATAAAAATAATAAAATATAACATAATAATAAGATAAGAAATAAAATATAACTATATAATATGATGCAAGTTTACCCTAAACATTTGTATTTAACATGACAGGATATAATATCGCGGATATCTTTTCTGCATCAGCAAAGTAAATTATCCCAATGTCTGAGTCATCTATTAAAACTATGATTCGATGTTTTTCGGTGCAGAAGAATAAAAATCGCGACGCCGAAATCTTAATTCTTTTTTACACACCACGCACGTCGACAGAGTCCCCTCTTCCCCGGCTGAATTTAAGCCGGGGAAATCTGCTGGTCGTTGCTTCGCGATCAAGGTGGTGTGTCGCGCAAATTTAAGAATAGGAGACGCTAGATGCGTCACACACCAGGGCCCACCAAGACGCATACCGCCGCGATGCCGTCAACCCCACCGCGGGCAGGCGAGCTTCCTTACGCGAACGCAACGCGTGTGCGTACACGTACACGGTACTACGGAATACGCGGAATAAACGCGTTGCGCGCACTAGGGAACGACGGGCGAGCGGGGGTTGGTGGCGTAGCTACTCTATTTCCGTTCTCCCCGAAAACGGAGCAGCGAGCGGAGCCTTACTCCCGAAGGTGTTTTATGAGTCGCGTCGACGCCGGATTTCCCTGCCCACCAGTCAGCATTTATCAGAAGTGTTGCACTTGAAATCATATCCCGATGCAATAGTCACTGAAAGAGGCAATCAAACGCAAAATGATAAACTCTTACTCTCGCGGAAATAGATATGTAACATCAGATATAATTGCCAAAAAATTGCCGGTTACATTAAAACTTTTAAATCCGAGTAGATTTTGCTACAATATTCTTAATTTGAATACCATCTCTTTTTTTCGTTTTCACGCAGATTTCAGTCCTGAGAGAAGCGTGAGACTAGCCGATTACAGCGGCGGTCAACCAACTTCCGATGGCGCCAGCGAGTGCGGTAGCGAAACATCATCCGAGTGTCCCGAGGAACTGTACAATCTGACGAAACTGGCGGAAGTGAGCCTGGCAGCGGCAGCGGGCACCTTAATTCATCACAGCAATGTCATCTATCAGCGACCGGCGTCGCCCAGAATCGCGCAGTACCCTGCGGAGGCGAGCAGAACCCTTGGGTCTCGACCCACCGTCCAAGTGATGGGAAACCAGGACCAAGTCCTAGGCGAACGGACGAGGCTCTTCTTCGAACGGATCGAGACCGAGAGAGAGATCCTTGAGACTCGTTCCGAGGAGAACGCCGCTTTGGGGATTCGCCTCTCGCCGCGGCATCCTTCGTGCTCCTCGCAGGAGGACTCGTGTCAGTCGAAAGTACCGATCGTCTCCGGTATGGGTGTCGATCCGGTATCGGTACCTTCGACCGCGTCGATCCAAGGTCGCAGGACGGCCGCCGTGGAGCCCAAACCGGAGGACAACGAGGATCACGAGTGTCCCGACTGCGGTAAGAAGTATTCGACCTCCTCGAATCTGGCCAGACATCGTCAGACGCACAGGTCGCTGGGCGATAAAAAGGCCAGGAGGTGCCCGCACTGCGACAAGGTCTACGTCAGCATGCCGGCATTCAGTATGCACGTGAGGACCCATAATCAGGGATGCAAGTGTCACTACTGCGGCAAGTGCTTCTCCAGGCCGTGGCTGCTGCAAGGGCACATACGCACGCATACAGGTAATGTGTCTCTTGATATCGTTGTCGAAAACCGCTTCATTTACCGCTTTCCGTCATAATTTTAGCCATAAACAATTTGGCTGTATAATCAGATATCTGAAAACGTAAAGAATTGATAACTCTTGCTATACCAGTTTAACTGGATAAAATCATTCGACTCTCGGAGTTGTTTTTTGTCCATGACCGATTACGTTCTCTTACAATAATAGATATTACGTAAATAAACTAAGACGAACTATTTTTGAAGAGAGTAGAGTGAGTTTAACAGGCTTTCAATGAAGATGAATTCAAATTAATCATTCACGAAGTGTGATCTTGGCACACTCGGAGATACGGCACTATTTTCGACTGCAAATTACAGATGTACAACTGTGAAATCGGTTGACACATAACAATATATTTACGTCCGTTTTCAGTGCGCTAAGTAGTACATTAAGAGTGATTAATTGAGATGTTCAGTCGAGAAAGAGTAAAAGGAAAAATGTGAAATATATATTTTTTTTCATTTTTTACTTTCAATTTTATCTTGTCTTTTGTATTTTTTATGTATTTCATATTTGTTAAAAAGAGCATTTAAATCTGTTTATAATATTACTGGTCTTTTCTTTTTAAAAAGTAAGCTCTTCAATTATCGTTCAAGATTTCTGAACGTGCGACATTCTTTTAAGTGATTACTTTCAACATTTATCACTTAAAAGACAGCGTGGTTTCGGCGAAACTAAATCATATACATAGAAAGCTCGATATTTTCAATAATTACTTTTGCTTTTCCAGGTGAAAAACCTTTCAAGTGCACCATTTGCAACAAAGCCTTTGCCGACAAGTCAAACTTACGAGCTCACATACAAACACACTCGAACACCAAACCCCACGTGTGCGGTCGTTGTGGCAAGGCCTTCGCTCTGAAATCGTACCTTTACAAGCACGAGGAATCGTCCTGCATGCGTGCCCATCATCGACCGTCCACGGATAAGCCCGATCAGATCGAGCAGCAAAGGACATCACCGTCGGTGAATGTTCCATTATCGTCGTCCTTGAACAAATCGCAAACGACATCGTGCGTCACAGCATCGCCTACCAGTGTCATAGTTCCTCGATTGGGACTTGAGCGTGACCAGAAAGACTCGTCGTCGGCGTTCTCCGCGATCATCAGGCACACCAGGACGTCAGACGCAGTAGCGGCACCGTCGAAACGACCCTGTAGAGAGAAGACACCCTGTCCAGAAGATTTGGAGAATCCCGACTTGGCGACCAAGGATCCGAAATACGTGTCCAGAATGGTCATCAGAACGTCGGTGATATCACCTAATCCGGAGCACCTGCACCTCCGTTTTGAAAATGACGTTAAGAGTTCCTCGACTACGTTCGATTATCCCGATCCGACGAGATCCTCGTCCTTCTCGAGACCCACCACGATGACTTTGAACCTGGCCATCGCTTAAAAATCGGTCGATACTTAGCGATCAAATTAAATCGATCAATCAATAAAGAGAATTCAGATTTGGCTTCGTACTTACTTTAGTACGAATTTTTACAGCAAGGAATTCTCTTGAAATTCATAAAATTTGATTGAAAATTTCAATTAGATGGAGATTCCAGGGTATTCTAGAACTTAAAACATCTGTTTTTTGTAGAAAATTAAAAAGCAAGTTTAGAAATTTATTTAATTATTCATTGAAAAATTAATCAAAACAATAATCAGCACTCATTCCTTATGAGATAGTACTAAAAGATTTAATTAAGAAATTGAACATTTGGATTGTCAAAGCGATTATACAGGATGTTACAAAATTACTGATGTCTCTTTTAATCATAAACTTTTTAATTTAAAATGTAGATTTTTTTTCATTGAAAATTTGATTCAAATTCAAACATCAACTTCTTCACCAGTATATACGATTGCTGGCAACAGTTAATGGACATTCTGTATAACTCGATGGCGTTTTCGCAGGCGCTATCAAAGATTATGTGACTATCAATGTATAACTATCAATTTTCCTTTATCACACTAATTCATTTTAATTCTATACAAACGAACTTAATTCTATAAAAACGAATGAAGATTATTTCTGATAATGCTGAACAACATTGCGAATTAGCAAAGAGTCGACAGAGTATTGTACATGACAGATATTATTCCAAGCATCTTCCGAATTAGGGACCACCTAGCGATTAGTCGTAATAATGTTAAATTTGTAAGCGTGTTTAATTTAGCGCGAACCACATTGATGTAAAGTCGTGCCTTACATAAGTATCGGACCGTGTTTTAGCATACGCGCAACTCGATATAGCTACATAGAGCTCTGACAGAATTGGCGTGTACGGATGAACGCGTGGAAAGAAATTTTCGAGAGCGTCTGTTAAACGCCAAACTCGTGACCTTATCTATTTAAAGGCGTAGCGTCGCTATCGCGCGGCGTTAAGCGATTGAGATTGATCATCGACACGGACTGAATTGCAGTGCCATCGTGTATTTTAGGTTTAAATGAGATTCTCCGAGGCTCTTCGAGGCAGCTACCAAGCTTTGTAAGATGTAAATACGTACGAACGACAGGTGCGCGAAATATAGTGAACCTCACCGAGGGTGTGAAAATATAGGTACTTTGTCCTACATAACCGAGTGGAGAGTTTCTACGTTTGCGATAGTAAAATGACGAGAGCGATGCAGCATTCGGCGCGGTTCGTCGTTGCCTTCAAGAAACAATTTTCAGAAATGCAACTACGCGTCGGGATGTAAGTGTTGCGTCGGGACGTTGTCAAAAGCGAAGGCGTGTATCTGTGATTCGGAATTGCGCAACCGGCTCCAGGCAATGCGATCACCTGCCAAAAATATAGAAATAAAAAATATGTATAATACTACATAATTTCATATCATAGAAATAAGTTTCGACCCAGTGGTCGTTTACTAGTGTAACCACCTGTTATGTGATGAATTTTGCTGTATTAATTCTATACAATTAGAATATCATGTGTGTAACGTCAACGAACGTTATCCAGTCGAGCGCATCGTTCAGAGCCGTACTTTAGGTTGCCAGCAGCGTTCTCCAGCAGCGAATTAATTATAGCGGCGATAAATAAACCTTCTTCTTTCGTTCGTTTGCGGTGCCAGAGATTGGTGTCCGATCAGAGTGTCGAACTAGTCGAATCCGTTTCGCCATCGTGAACGCAATCTGCCGTCGTGAGAAAGCTCTCGATTTGCTCTTAATTTATCGTCGCGACGGACGTTATCTCGATTGATGATATTAAATATCCCCTTTTTCAGGGATTCAACGAACGGCAAGATTACGCGGATTACGCGAGTGGCGACGGTTATGATAAAGATTTCGTGTAGGTGTTAATTATGTGTCGCGCAGCAAGATCGACCGCTGCGTTCGCCGAGGAATCCGCTCCAGTCGTATAATTGTAATTAATTGACGAGCGATTCATACACACGTGCGTCCTAGTCATTCGATAGATCGCCCATGGACGAGTATAGGGATCCCGATCTAGCGATTAAGCACGTAGTCGCGTTGACCACATGTTGTAAATAGCATTCCCAATTTTACGTATTAGATTTTAGTCGCGCGCGCGTGAAGGGGAGACGTTGATGTAGTCGTTTTTAGATAGCGATTTATTACAACCGTTGTATTATACGTGCTATTTGTACACCGGAGTGCCTGTGCGAAACATTTACCCACATCTTTTTTACGAATTGTAAAAGTCTTGTCTATTGTAACGAAAGAATAATACACGAAGTGATATATGTATACGTACAGATTGAATTAACGCATCTTTCCTATCCAGCCTCTCATCCAAGCAGAACAGAAAGTTAAAATAACGTCAAATGACACCTTTGACATCATTTTGATGTCATTGTGACGTCATTTTGACGTTATAGTGACTTTTTGTTTTGCCTGGACAATTCTTATCATCCTTTCTCATCTCCATTGTATGACGAAGCTTAAAAGTTGTATCATATAATTCCAAATAATTTAATGCTTATCGGATTGCAGCATGCGTTTACATAAAGCTTCCCGTTCAATACTCTCTCGCTGCGCCTTTTCATTTATTGAACTCATTATCGCGCCGATGAACCATGCGATCATTAGCTACGCTTGGTAGTAGGATAAACAGCGACTAACTGTGTTTAACAAATAGATTGGACTCAGTAATTAGGCCAACGAAAGCGAAAGTAACTAACTCACGATAAGTTAAGTTAACTCAATGTCGCTTGTGATTGATACATTACGCGACTTAGAACAGAAACGAAAGAATTTTTGTGGATTAAATGTTATAAATTAACTTTTATCAATAACGCGATTAATTGTAAGAAGCTTGGTTACTCATTTGTGTTTTATTCCATCAATTTATTATATATGTATATATCACTACCGTTCATAAGTTCTCGGACACTCTTAAAAATAAAATAAAATATATATTCTTGCGTGATTTCTTTTATTTTGACAACATAATTTAATCTTCTCCAAGTATTAAAAATCACTAAATTATTGTAATTATGTTGCTAAAGTGTTTTATTTTATTTTTAAGAGTGTCTGGGAACTTATGTGAACGGTAGTGCATATTATAATAAATAAAAATTACTATACAATATATATAAACGTACAATAAAAATTTTGTTAATGGAAATTTTAAATTTTGTCAGAAAGTTCGGTTTTAGAAAATTCGTTTACAGATTCGAGGTGTTCTGGACTGCTGTCTAAATAAGCAATACAAGCGATAGCGACATGAGGAATCAGTTTCTCGTTTCTCTCTAACTGCAACATGACAGTATCCTCTAAGCCATGGGCGCATATCTTTCGGTAATGAGATCCGCGGCGACAAGACGAGACCAAACGAGATAACGTGATATACACGAGCGTCTGTACGCACTTACATCACGACGCACATTCCCAGAATTTCGTTCAGTGATTCCTACTCCCGCCTCGCGGTCACATGGACCCTTACGATTCCAAGCGACGTTTCGTGGGACCAGCTACGACGGAACCGAAGAAGAGACGCAGCGGAAGAAGCGAGTAGAATCGGTGGGAAACTATTCCAGCGGGGTTAGAACATCATCGAGACATTGGTTCGCGTCAGTTGTGGAGATCTCGCAGAAGGTTCGAGCTATGCGGTCGTGCCTCATCGTCCTGATCTTCCTCGCGAGCACGGCACTCGCGAGGTACCACGTAAGTTTTCCATTTCCCTCGCGAGCGAGGAAACATTGAGGTCGTTTCACCACCTACTTTTTGTCATGCATACAATAATCGAGGTGCAAGATCTGCGTTCGAAAAATTGATTTTGTGAATTAACGTGCCTTTGTGTATCTCATAAATAACAAGCAACGCGCCAACAGCTAATAAATTTTACGAAAGATTGTACTATAGAATAAAAATTGTTAGCTTCAATAATCGACAGCAATATTCTTTATTTTAGTCGCCTGTTAGGCTTCATGTGAGCTTTAATTATTTCTATCAATTGATTCTTTCGTTAATTCGTATTTTGTTAGCGCGTCGCTCTTCTGCAAGATTTTGAAGACGACATCAGGCACTTAACAGGCACTTCCGGAGAAAGTGCTCAAGTTTCTGTTCGTTTGTAAAACTGATGGGGTCGTTGCAGATTTGTTTAGTCCGCGTGTGCGTGAGTCGCTTATTCATCAATTCGAAGTAATAGATAGCCGCTTATCTCTCCTTCTTGCGATTTAGGGCACTTCGCGTCGCCGTGGTTCGCGCGGCGTTGTGAAATTCAGCAAATCGCCGGCGTGTATCATCTATCCGCGATGATAGATGCAGAAACGCGATCTCCCGAGTATCCTTCTACTTGCCGCTTCATTCATCGCTCCGCGATACCTCGCTTGCTCCGGAAACAAGCCGAGTCGTACGAACTGCAATTAAAAAATGATTACAACTGCGTTCGCGTAAGAAGACGCGCTTTTGCACGAAACCGATACCTACGGTGACTTCGAACAGGCTTCAATTCACTTCCCAGTAAGCAAACTCTCCGCAGACCAATGCCAGCAGATTAGAAAAAAATTTGATCAGGAATTGCTAGCAAATTGGCATCAACCGTGTCCACATTAAGTTGACGTTTTATCGAGAGTCTGCTGGCATAACTTGACGGCAGAGTCGGTTCATTTTCGTCAATCTGCTTATTTGCAGATTTACGTTCGATAGATTCTGCTCTGTTTCTGCCTCTAATCTGAGTCAAACTGTGCAAATATGTCAAAATCTGCTTGATTTCTGCCCAGGTAGCAAGCTGACGTTATTTGTCGTCATTCTGACGTCAAAATGACGTCTAATGTCGTCAAAATGACGACAAATAACGTCAGCTTGCTACCTGGGTGCCATCATGTTTCGTTGATAAACTTTGCTGTATTTCTATCAGCATTCTGCCAACAGTATTGTATATGCCAAATCTGTAGTCTTTCTGCCGATAGAATCTGTAACAAACACTTTGCAGAATCTGCTCTCGACAGACTTGGCTAACTGATTAAATCGGCGATTATAACTCAACCGGCAGAATTGCTTGCGGCAAAATTTCGAGTATATATTTATATATTTATAACTTTCAAATCTCTCTTTCTGTGCGTCAAACAATAAAGAATTTATAATTCCATTCATATTAACATTAACAAAATAGCGTTAATCGCAGATTAAGTTAATCGGAGCCTGATCGAAGTCGCCCTTACCTTTTTTAACGAGCGAGCTCATTAAAAATCTACAAAAGTTCGCATAAAATCAGGGTTAAGCGTTTACGCGTAGGTCTACATCTACACGTAGACAATGTAAACTATAATGTTTAACGTGTCTCTCTCTCATCTATGTAAACATTGTAAACTATCAATAATTTATGGATTATCAGACATCAGAGATTTGCATTTTGATTTGCAATTTCGATTTTTCAGTTGTAATTACTATTAAATATCTTTATAATTAATACCACAGTTAAATGCGTTTATTATTTTATAATTCAATTGCTCTTTCTTTGCATTATGCTATCCAACTTATACTAGTTTACATTGTTTTATAGTCTACATGAAAAAAGTTCGTGTAAACGTCACGTAGATAACATGTAAATGATCCATGTAGACGTAATCTTGAAATCTACAGCACAACCCTGCAAAAAATCCGCGTGTTAAATGTAACTATCGCTTCGTCGGGCTGCCGGAAGCGCGCGTCCATGAGGCTCGTACTTCCGCCACAATATCTTGATTCCTGTGCTTCCACCGCGTTGGATTCGAAATCGAACGTTATTGCCGACCCTGATGGGCTGCGTTCAGAAACATCACTCGAGGTCTCTCATGTAGCATTTTATCCTTGTTGTTCACCGAATGTTAAATAAGGATAAAATGATACATGAAAGACCTCGGGTAATGTTTCTGAACGCAGCCATGAATATCGTAATTGGCGCGGGTCACACTGACGCGCGCGCGACTAGAGGGAGACAATTGCTCGAGGAAAGATTTGGAGGTTAAAGCTCACGAGATAAGGACGGATATTGCCCGGCCCGTTCTCGATCGCGATGCTTTTTTCACCCCCCTTTCGCCAGAGCGCTCCGTCAGTGCCGTTTCCACGCGGTTATACGACTTGTGGCAGCCTTAAAATCACTAATGCCGAGGTACAATTAAGGCAAGGGTTTTAGCAACTTTCCCGCCTTTCCGTGGCAGCGTATTCTTGCCCTCGCCCTTGGCTCGTCACCTCTTCCCTCGTGAATCGATATCGATATGTAATATAAAGAATTTCTTAACTTTTATACACTATTGCAATTCCATTATTTTATTTCGAATTGTATTTGATAATTGTCTATAATCGATGTTTTACCTTTTTTTCCTAAGACGCTCGGTTGAGAGGAGAATCGAACTGAAGTGTGTTGCGAATTTGAATTTCAAGCGCAAAGTTGGAGAACCTGATGCGCGCCAAAACGACTTCCTTCAATTTGCTTTTTACCTTTTTTTAATTAGAAGAGCGCGAAGTCGACGAATTTTCAAGGATATCGAAAGCGAATTTTTAATTTTATTTAATCTGAATATTTTGGAGAGATATGGATTTTCAAATATCATAAATTAAGATTAATATATATATATTATTGTTATATATTATATATTCATTTATAGTCTGTATAAATAATATATATAATAATAATGTGCATAATAATATTATTATTGATATTATATATTATATTATTCTAATAATATAATGTGATTTGAATATTACTATTCATAGGAAAAGACGCGTTTTGACCGATCTGTTCACGAGCACGAGGTGAGAGATGCAGAAAATGATAATGAAGAGAAACAATGGTATTTCACTGATGATGTAACGGTAAGTCATTATATTGTCTTAATATTAAAATACGTCGATTAAAACTCGATCCTTTCAAAACAGCAATTCGTTGCATACAAGAGCAGGAAGGAGAACGATTGCTATCTTGAAGATATAAGGCAAAGTCAGAATGTGTCACGTAAGAAACGCCAACCCAAGATATTCTATGCATCGACAGCTCTCACGAAACTGGAGGTAATAATAAGGTTACATGACATTGAAATTGTTACAAATCACGATGTAACAGTTTTTCTATGTCTCTTAAAAAATCTCTATGTGTGCATATCTAGAAACATCAGAATTATGTTTCCTGCTGTTTCCATAGTTGTGAATTTATTGTCAAGTAAACTGTCAAAACAATATGCAGCATTGAATTAGGCCTGTCATCTGAATTTAGTTTTCTTAACTTGCATTTTTTTATATAATGGAAATCACATTATCACAGGTGCTTAGAGACTATGCGAACGAAAACAGGATGTCATTCAAATAATTACATGTAAAAATACAACAATAGTATAATATGTTTTATCAGAAGAAAAATATTAACATCTTATAATTCTATTAAATTTAATATTCTAAACAGGCATGGCGACTTGCTGGAGGTCGAATCGTTGATTTCTGCAACGGACGCAACATCTTTTTGTTACAAACAACGAAACCTGTGCCTGGGCGAGTTCTTGATCCTTTCTTCAATGAAATCCCTGTAGATGAAAACGATATTTCGCCAAAACGCGTAGCTGAAATGGTTCTAACACCGTTGAGAGCTCGAACAAAGCGACAGATTCAATTCGAGCAACGAGAGAAGTTGAACAAAAATGTCTATCGAATTCGACAACAACGGCAGACGAATCAGTTTCGAGGGAAATTTCGTGGACAGACGCAATCTCAATATTTGAATCTAGGTAGCGATGAAAAAAAAGAGGGCAAAGCCGAAGCTGAAGCTACTCAGCAATCTTCGCGCGCAGTAGTTAGTAAGTATTTAAAATACTTGATATTCAATCATTTTATATCACTGTATGATAATTAGATCTTTTTAAGGCAAATTCTTTTTAAGGCAAAAAAAGTAATTATAATAAAATAGTTTAGTTAAAAATAAGAAATGATAAATTAAAATAAATTGAGAAAGAATTTTTGCAACATTGAATTTCTATGATTCGAGAATAAAGTTGCGAGATATTATGGCTGAATATATAAATAAGAATTTTATTAGAGAAAACCTAGAATTATCACGTTTTTTAGTTATTTATATAATAAGTATTTTAATTTGTCTCCTTTCAGGTGGTAGTCGCGGTATGGGTCAAGCGCAAAGTATGTCATCAGGTGGCACCGGTTGCGAAGATTGTCCTGGATATCCTGGATATCGTGGATATCCTGGCATCGAGGGAATACCGGATAAGATACAAGTTCCAGGAACACCTGGTATTACACAGCCTGGAACAGGAGTCATCCCTGGAGTTACATCTTATCCTGGTGGGCAGATAACATATCCAACTGGAGTTGTTCCTGGGGGAGTTAGTACCTATCCTGGTATTCTTCCTGGTAGACCAGAAACTTATCCTGGAGGTGTTCGTCCTGGAACTGTGACACCAGGAGCTGATGGCACGTATCCTGGAGGTGTTCGTCCTGGAATTGTGACACCAGGAGCTGATGGTACGTATCCTGGAGGTGTTCGTCCTGGAACTGTGACACCAGGAGCTGATGGCACATATCCAGGAGGTGTTCGTCCTGGAACTGTGACACCAGGAGCTGATGGCACGTATCCTGGAGGTGTTCGTCCTGGAACTGTGATACCAGGAGTTGATGGCACATATCCCGGAGGTGTCCGCCCTGGAACTGCGATACCAGGAGTTGATGGAACATATCCTGGAGGTATACGCCCTGGAATTGTGACACCAGGAGTTGATGGGACGTATCCTGGAGGTGTCCGTCCTGGAACTGTGACACCAGGAGCTGACGGAACATATCCTGGAGGTGTCCGTCCTGGAACTGTGACACCAGGAGCCGATGGAACATATCCTGGAGGTGTCCGTCCTGGAACTGTGACACCAGGAGCTGACGGCATATATCCTACAGGTGTACGCCCTGGAACTGTGACACCAGGAGTTGATGGGACGTATCCTGGTGGTGTTCAACCTGGAGCTATGATACCAGGAGGTGACAGATATCCACCTGGGACTTTAATCACAGGAGATCGTATACCATATCCTGGAGGCGTCCAACCTGGAGGAGTCTTACCTGGCGTAACGACAGGAGTTGGGACGTATCCAGGGGGTATTCAACCTGGAATTCAACCGGGACAAGGTATCTATCCTCCTAGTGGCATCGTAACCACTTCAGTAACAACAGGTGCCACTGCTGTCACTGGTGTTGGAACTTACCCAGTTGGTACTGTATCTGGAACAGGGGTACCAAGTGGAACATATCCGGGAGTTCCTGGCACAGAAACTTATCTCGGAACTGAAATCTATCCTGGCGGTGTCCGACCTGATACTATCCCAGGAACGAGTGTCGGGACATATCCTGGTAGTGTTGTTCCAGGAAGAACTGCAACTCAAGGAGTTTATCCTGATAGACAGCAGACTGTTGTGTTCCCTCCTCAAGGTGTTCCATCAGGTACTTTACCAAGCGGAGGTCAAGTTCCTGGTACGATTACGACTACATCTGGCACTGGTACACAAGTAATAACTTATCCAGGTGGTCGACCGACGAACGGTCAAATGATTTACCCGGGTCCTAGTGGTACTATTCAACCTGGCAGGATTCCTGAGGGAACAGGCGGTGTATCAGGTCCTCAAGTTACGTACCCAAGTGGTACATATCCTGGAACTATTCCAGGTACATATCCTGGCGGTACGCAACAAATTATTTCTCCCGGTAGTACCTTATATCCTGGTCAAGTAATTTATCCAAATGGTCAAGTGCCAACTTACCCAAGCGGACAATATCCAGGCGCGGGTACTGGAATTCCAGGAACAGCAGGCGTTCCGTATCCAACAGGCACAACAGGTCAAATTGGAGGGACTGGTATCACTGGACAATATCCTAGTCAATATCCAGGCGGAATCAGCGGTCAAGAAGTAGGTACCGGCCAGTATCCAGTAAAGTTTTATCCGGGAACGGTTGGAACTGCAGGTACTGGCGATGCTTCACAATACTACACGCAAACTGGGGGACCAATTAGACCGGCGGGTCCAGCGGGTGTGGCGGACGACGGTACCGAGTCGCAGGCATCGAGTTCTGTGCAGCAAATAGACTCAGGTACTCAAGCAAGCGCCTCGGCTCAGGGTAAATATGGATTGGGCACGGCTCAATCGCAGGTAACAGGTACCTACAGCGGTTCCGGCACTTTCTCGGCCCAGGCTGGCACTAGCGATGCCAACAAAAGCGCCCAGACCGAGATCAGCGGCGGTAAAGAAGGAGCTACCAGCAATGCGCAAGGTGTTGCCGGTTACGGAAAAAGTCAGACGCAGGTTCAATTGGATTCCGATTCCGGAGCTACATCGACAGGTGCCCAGAGCGGCGGCTGGAATCATGGTACCAATTCGCAAGTGCAAGCAAGCTCCAAGGGCGGAATGGCAGACGCTCAAGCCAACGGCGAAGGTAGTACTTCCAGCCAGGCGCAGATCGGGTTTCAGCCGTACTTAAAAAGCGACGATGACAAGGTGGAGAAGAACGCAACGCCATTTCGTGGCAGCGGAACAGCATCGGCTCAAAGTGGCACTCATCGAGGTCAGTCTCAGTCGCAGCTACAAGGTTCTTTCCAATATGGGATCACGTATTCCGGAGCGGCGCAGGCCGGTTCCGGATCTGGTGCAGCATCCTCACGGAAACCCTTCAATTTCACCGACACCGAGCTCTTCAAACCTTTCAAACCGGATCCTTCTTTGAAGCGACCAGCAAATGTTGACAGCGCACAGTCGAGTCCATCAGCAAGTTCGAATTACGACAACAGGCAGAACGAAAACAAGCAAAATCATGAACAAGGTTTACAAAGCAGCTCAACCTCGAGGCAGACCGTTGTTCTTTCAACTGCTTCCAAGGACAATCTAGACAATAAGAAGGTGCTAAGTACCGAAAAACCGCGAACGGATGACACGACGTACGACGAATACGACGACGACTACGCGGACGAGGACGATTATTCTACTGCAACGGGTCCGAGGTTGACAATCCAAGAGAAGTTCTCGGGAACTTTTCCGAGCTCGAGTCCGAATTATCAGAAACTCGATAAGACCATTCAGCAGCAGAGTCGCACTCAGTCGCAGACAATACAAGTCGCTAAAGGGAATCAGTACAACGTCCACGTTAACCAAGACTCAAATGTACCGCGAACGGGCGACACTCTGCAACCTGGACAATCCGTGTCAGGGTACACTATTCCATCTGGATTCCGCGGCCGAGTAATGTCGACCTCCGGCACCGAAACCGTTGCTCAAGGCGACGGCAGGTCTCAGTCGCAGACTGTATCTTTGGTACCAAAGGACTTCAATAATACCAGGTCGCCGCCCACGGAAACCAGATCGCTTCATACCAATCACGAGCGTCATTACGTTGGCCGGCATACGTCGAAGAGCCAAGGATCTTCCGTTAATCAAAACGTATCTTCCGATAAGCGCGCGAGACCTACTCCGGCGGTAGCGGTGAAGCCGAGTTATTACACTGTAACCAATAGTTTCGCCGGTAAGATGAATGGCAGCAACGAACCGAGAAAATACGAGCATCGATATTACACCAAGAGTTCCACCTGCGGATATTTCACGTTCTCCTGTAACGTCGTGTACGGTTCCAACGGCAGGACGAAGATCTGCAAGCCAAAAGTGCCAACGCATCCCGATGGCACGCCTATGAGGTGTTGAATCACCAAAATATATATGGGATGCAACGACAATTATTTCTGTAAAGCATCCTGCATTAAATCATTTTTCTCTTTGTTGTATAGTACAGTGGAATTTAGGTCGTAGATTAGATCGTATTTGACTAATTGCTTTGCGCGCGTCGACATTGTAATTCATTCTATCATAAATTCGAGTGGTACATTCTCTTTTCAACAATTTTTCGACAGGTAAAATAAATGAAGAAATCAAACAAGTACGACAGAAAATTTTCCATCCTATGAATTAGCAAATGAAGACTATGATCTTTCAGGAAATCCGTAGGATTGAAAATTACGTCATGAATGTCACGTATACTTCAATGCTATAATTTCTTTATTGAGGTACTTCCAAATTATTGACTGTATAGCATGATGAATATGTTGTTACATCAATCGCTGCTATTTATTAAGTTTTGTCAATAAAATACATTTTATAACTAGAAGAAAAATCTTTTCTCGCCGGTTAAGAAATATAATTAACAACAATCTTCTCAATTTGACGTAAGTGATTGTATTGTATGAAAGTTCGTTTAGATTTTATCTACAACTCGGTATATCTGCGATGTGGTACACTCGCGGATGTATATGCAGATAGTATTGCTTCAACTTATGCTACATATATTTTCGGTATTGACATAAAATGTTCAGTTATAAATATCAGGTATCGTATCTTGTACATACTGTATCTCGCTACTCGATTTCGCCAGTCTTTTTCGAGACGAAAAATACATGACGAAACATAGTGTTTCATTACACATATATTTCGTGAAATATATATATGTATATATATACAATATCTTTACATCAATTTTTAAAAAAGGAACATACAAAATAAAATAATGTGGAATGTGAACTGTGTACAAAATGCATATTGATGATAATGAAAAGAGAAAAGATACATGTCCATAATTTACAAAAGTAAAAAAAAAACGAATATGAGCGATAATGAAATGATTATTTACAGGAAATAATGATAAACATATGCATAATCTTTCTCTCTCCCTCATGATTGAGTAAATAACTATTGAACAGATACTGCAGACAATTTATCATTTGTATCGATCAATAGATAATTAAAATTGTATGTTATCGATTATACTACATAATTAAATAATATAAACGCAATATATATTTACATATATGCTTTTAAAAGTATTGACGTTTTACGTTCATTAAACACAGTAGGCGCGTAGTTCACGGTAATTGTTCGACACGTATAATTCACCCAGCGCAGAGTCAAAGATTAACCCTTTAACGCCTCCGGGAAATCCAGGAGCGGTAAGAGAAAAAGGACTACGGGATCTTTTTCAGATTCATGATAGATTTTTTACCAAAAAAAACATTGAAAAGTAATTGTTTATAACAATTTGTTTAAACAAATTCCTCAGAAATTTTCTCGTTTATTGTCGGCCATATTGGATCCGCTATTTTTAATTTTAAAAATCTGATACCAGATTCTTGATCAGCAACCCCAAAAACCCTAAAAACCAACTTATCTGGATTTATTCCGTCTTAGAAGTTGGTGATTGAGCGACTAATATTTTTTACCCCAAAATTCCATTTTTGCTTAAAATTTGACCCATTTTTTCATAATAAAAATTGAATGACATGCTTCATAATTTTTTTCCGAGTAGTGTTGACCCCCATGAATAAAATAAGCCAAGCCGCTTATCAAAAGATGATTATTTAAAAAAGTTATGAATTTTTCCGTAGGTGGGACATATATGTCCCCCCCCCCCGGAGGTGCAAAAGGGTTAAAAAGAGAAAAAGAAAAAAATTTATCAAATCCTGTACTTTAGGCCCACTATGAGATCACCTATCCGATTTGCATCTTCACTACCTGACTTAAACACTTCATCACTATCGACACGAGCGAATACTAGGCTTGTTGCCGATAGTAGACTGTAATTTCGTCCAATTATTGTTTTGTCGATTCAAAATCGACGACTATATTAATAACGTACCTTCACTGTATTCATTAGAATTATTGGCTTGGAATTTTTGCTCTCCAGCTCCGTCTACTTCAGCATCCGCTGTTTCACATGTTTCGTTGTTGCTATGAAGTACATATTTTATATATATATATAATTCTAACTTAAAAGATCATAAATATGAGCTACAGATACTGATTATTCTGCTTACCTATTTCTAAAATGTTCCAGTTGTACGTTTGCAGATTCCAATTGTTCCACGAGATCCTCGTTGGCCCGTTGTAGTTTCCGTACGCTGTTCGTAACAGCATCAACCTCGTCCTGAGCGGCGGCCAACTCTTTTTTCAACTCCTCGACTCTCGCTCTCACTCGCTTCACTTCCGCCTCGTATTGCTCGGACCGTCTCATCGCGTGCAATAATTCCGTTGTTTTCTCTGCCAAGGATTGTTTTAGTGTCGCCTGATACTGCTTCACTTCAAGTAACACCTGCGGTATCATGCGAGAGACAAAGTAATAACAATAATTTTAAGAAGCATTATTAATTTCGATAGGATTATCGAACGGACCATGTTGCGAACTAAAATTTCATGCTGTAATTGTCTCGTGTCTGTGTCGGCCGTAGACACCGGCCGTGGTCGCCGCGATTCTACTTTCTCTTGCATTTCATATAATTTTAAGCGGAGCAGCTTGTTCTCTCGTTCCAAAGAAATCTTCTCAGTTTCTAGTCTCTCCCTTTTACTCCACTCCGCTGCATTTTCAGCTTGAAGTTTCTCCAGCTAAAATTTTGAAATATAAAGATGTGAAAACATTTCTCTATAATATAATAATAATATATAGTATATATTTTTTTGTGACTGTAAGTACTTGTATAACGTAAGTGGCTTACTTCTGTCCTTAATTCCGTCAAACGACGGTCCATATTCTCTCCGTTACTTGTATTGTCTATTAAATCCGCTATATGTTCGTCATTAAGTTCAAGTTGGAAACGTTCTTTTAGCTCTGATAATTCTCTCATCGCGTCGGCTCTATTCTCAGATAATTCTTCACATTGCCCCCTTAATTGTTTAACCTCAGCTTTCAATTTTTCCACAGTCCGGTGCAGAGAATTGTTTTCCCTTACAGAACAAAAATAAAATAAATTTATATGCAATGCAACCAGTTAGTTTTGTGCATTGAGATTTGTGCAAGACTTACTCTCTTTCCACAGAAATAGTTTTTGTTGCCTCTTCCAATTTCATTTGCAGCGCTGACATTTTTTGAGTTAAAGACTCGTCATTATACATATCTAATGGCGATTGTTGTTTCTCCAGCCCATCCTTTTTGGCATTACTATCTGCGACTAGTTTCGTGATGTTTTTATCTAATGAATTGCTGGGACTTTCCTTGTACAATTCTACCGCGTGTTTTGGCACAGCACCTTGCAAGACGTACTCTTCAATGTCCCTTTCTGGCAAGATACTGTGACCTCCTGAAGCAACGTTCGATACTTCATGCGAATTTTTACAGGATAGCATATCCCTTTGTGCACCCAGTGCATTGCTGACTTCGACGTTATTATAAAATTCCAGTTGCTCGTCCAACCCAAAGGTAGCTCTCAATTGCGGATCTGATTCCAGAATGGTAAAGATCTGTTGGTCAAACTGCCCGGCGTGTTTCAAGAGTATCATGTGTATCTTTTCCATTTCTTTCTTCAGCTGTTCGTTCTGCAGTTCCAAATCTTGAGATTCATGTTTGAAACTATTGGCATCTTTGACAGCGATCTCCAATTTCGCCCTGAGAGCCTTTGCCTCGTCTCTAGCCGCGTTCCTTTCGTTCCTAACTTTGCTCCACTTCTCACGCCAATTAGCAGTACAGTCGGACCACCATCGCATCGTCTTCTCCATTTGCGCCGCTCGTGCTCTTGCCTCCTCGAGCTCCCGCTGTCGTAAGGCCTGTTTGAGGAAACATATACAACTAATCAGCAAAATAATTAATAAACAAATAATACAGTCAAAATCTCTCAGGAAATGCTATTTACAATTAGCTATTGAAAACTTTATTCGTAATTATAAACATATATATATATATATATATATAGAGCGCCAAAGATTAACTATAAAAAAATCTGATTATTATAAACCTGAAGTTAAATTAATTTCTGATTAGCCTGTAGAGCAAATTAGTAGTAGATAATTATTAGTAGATAATTTATTTTTTTTTTAATGAAGTAGTCGTTTGCTTCGCCACTAATAATCAAACCAAGTGTTTGTGTTGAACGACCCAACTGGCCAAATTTATTCTTAATTAATATGACGTTTCGACCATTGGTATTGGTCTTTATCAAGTATATATAATCTAAGTCATATGATTATATATACTTGATAAGGACCAAAACCAATGGTCGAAACGTTGTATTAATTAAGAATAAATTTGGCCAGTTGGGTCGTTCAACACAAACACTTGGTAGATAATTTAATTCTGCTTTATTCACTGAAAAAGATCATTTAACATTCTATTTGCAAAGTGATACTCTAAAGCCTAAAGTGCTCATGTTATGATACATTTACTGCCACTTATGCTAAATACACGTACAAATCAGCATAATACAATCGAAATATATAGCGCTACATGACATAATCATAAATAAAATCATGTTATAAACATAGAATAGGGCGCGACTTAAACTTATGTATGTGGTACCAAGGTATAATTGATATGCAATTTGGTTTGCAGGCAGCTACCTCTTTGGACTCCCATTCGCTGTCTACGTAACGCGACGAGGACGGCGGGACCTCGTGCTCCCGCATGTATCGCCGCGACGAGGTTCCGCTTGTTGTCGACTGTGCCATGGTGCGAGCAGCGCGTAACCTACAACTTTGTTTTCGCTGACAGCCCCCGGGCGATTTTTCCGAACGCTGCTCCTTGCCTCTTCAACGGCACCTTCCGGCACCGATTTAATGCCGATCGAGCATCGTTCCTCCCTCGTCGTCCCTCGATCGCGCCGTTTAAATGTCGTCAGACTCGATTGAACAACAAAATTCCGTACATACCACCGACTACCGACGACGATATCGCGCAGGCATGTATGTAGAAACGTACACACATGTAAAATGATGTAAAAGTGCGTAAACCACATACGCAATGACCACCGACAGAGAGAAGCCTGAGAGCGGCCATCCCGGCCTTTTTCGTGGGACCGTCGAAAGCCCCGTACATTAGCGCCATTACATCAATTTTCGAGTTTGGCGCATTATGTAGCCAAATCCATTTTTCGATACTGCCGATAAATCACATTCTGATGCGAGTCCCATCATTTGTGGATTTATACTTTTACAAATCATTTCACGATTTGTAAAAGAATTTTATATCGAATATCATTTGTTCTCAATTGGTCTGTTCTTTTCAGCTGCACTTCTGAACTAGTGCAATAAGTTAGAATGAAAGAAAATATATTTGTCTCATTCTAACTTATTGCACTAGTTCAGAAGTGCAGCTGAAAAGAACAGACCAAATATGTAGTTGAAGTTCGGAGCGTTCTTGGAGCGAAAATTAAAATGCGTTTTGCACCAAAATGTACACACGGGGACACAAATGCCTTAACACTTGAAATTGCACGCGTATCGGAGCATATTCAGAGCGCGTATTCAGTCTCTAGATATTCGTGCATTATGACTGTTGATTATTGATCAGCAAAATTGTTTCAATATATTTTAAGAATATTTTATAATATATTTTTTTAAAAATAATTAATTAATAAAAAATAATAAATAATTAATATATATATATAATATCAGGGTTGGAAGTTTTGAAAAGTAACTCGTTATCATTATTCGTTACTTATTGGAAAAAATAACTTCTTACCGTTATCGTTATTCAAAAAGTAATGAATCGTTACAATTTTCATATATAATACATATATTATAATTCCTATAAGTAGGATTGGGAACGCGTTACTTTATAAAAATATCGCGTTACAATCACCGTTACTTTTTATAAAAAATAACTTGTTACCATTATGTAACGCGTTATCATTATCGTTACTTAGAAAGTAACGATTCGTTACCTTTCTCGTTACTTCTTTGTAATGCTAAAGTAAGTTATCAAATTTAAAGTTACATTATTTAATAATCAATATTAAATGTAATAATTAATTATTAAAACTTAAAACTCCAAACTAGTCTCTGTATAGCAAGCTTTTTTTTATATTAAACTTATCTAATAATTCTTCTAATTGTTTATATTAATTTTTTTATTTTTTAGTACCCGGTAAAATATTTTTCATATAAAAAAATATATAAACACATATATAATTAGATAAATCAACACAAAATCTATGAGTGATTGTAATTAATCACATATGGTAAAACCACTCCCCTTTTTTATAACTCGCTTGTGTAATCGCAATTTTATTTCTTGTAAGAAAAAATGAAAGTTATTTTTCTAAATATTTTTCAATTATTCTACTTATTACTTTTTCTATAGATATGGACAAAGATTATACAAGAGAAAGAAAACATATATATGGACATATTTTACAATCGACCCCCTGGGAATCAATTCTGGAATCTCTTAAAGGAGTGGAAAATGCGAAAAGTGAACAAATTCACTAGGTTTTAAGCAATTTCATTGGTAAAAACCTAGTAAATTCGCTCACTTTTCATATTTTCAAGAGATATTGGGAGCTTTCCAACAAGAGACACTGTGTTACACAAAGGCATCTCATTGGCTACATATTATCTTAGATGATGTTTTAAATAATATGTAGCCAATGAGATGCCTTTGTGTAACACAGTGTCTCTTGTTGGAAAGCTCCCACAGAATCGATATCCAGGCTTCTCTCTGTCACCGACGATTGCCACTTCCTTTTCAGGGAAGGTCGAGCTGGAGGGTTGTCCGGACTGCTGGGCGCGTAAATTCGAAGCGTTATGAATTATATACGACGCCTATCCTAAGAATATAAAAATGTAATATATAAATATAATGTAAGATACATAATTCTTAGTTTAAGAAAGTAATAGATTTTACATTATTGCCTTTATGAAACGAACGAGTTTTTTGCAGCTAAGAAAATTACTAAAATTCTAAATAATTTCTAAATAATACGAAAACAGGTCTTTTTAGGCGATAAAAGTCGAAACGCTTGGTAGACAGTTTAGAAGAGGTGTCGCAATTAGAGATCCTCTAGTAGAGGATCTCTAGTCGTAATT